>JBBPBX010013633.1:0-18253 GCA_038048925.1 Garcialebias charrua
CTGCGTGAGGTTAATGATGTCCAGTTAACCAGTGAATACAGGGTGCAGTGGTGGGTACGATAATCACAACCAGTTATGAATCTTAGTGCACCATGATAGACAACATCCAACATCCGCAGGGTGCTTGTAGGAGCATTCATGTAGAGAATGTCACCGTAATCAATGGAGGGAAGGAAAGTCACAGACACAAGGCGTTTCCTGACATTCAGTGATAGACATGATCTGTTTCTGAAAAAGAAACCCAGTTTAACTTTCAGTTTCTTCACTAGGTTTTCCACGTGGAGTTTAAAAGAGAGATGTGAATCAATCAGGATACCCAGATATTTATAGGAATCAACAAACTCAATAGGGACACCATTTGAAGAAAAAATCAGAGGAGGATCTGCTGGAACCGCCTTCCTATTTGAAAAAAACATCCCTTTTGTTTTATCAGCATTTAGGACAAGTTTGAGACGGAACAAATCTGACTGGATGATGTCAAAAGCGGATTGCAGTAACTGGAAAGCCTTAGCAACTGTTTTAGCTCGGCAGTAAACAACTGTATCATCAGCATAGAAATGTAAGGATGCATCAGGGATGCAGTGACCTACATTAGCTATGTAGATTGTAAAGAGAGTGGGTCCTAAAACTGAGCCTTGTGGTACACCATTTTTAACTGTTAAATAGCTGGAAGAAGTACCGTTATGTTGAACACATTGCATCCGATTGGAAAGATAGTTAGAAAACCAACCGATGGTGTGATCATATATATATCATATCGTATATCTCTGACTGTAATCTGACACTATATTATCTAATTGGTGAATAATTTTAGGTAGACTGAGAGATCCCCAATTTCCTCATTACAAATCTTTTCTGGATAAAATTAAAGCTTCGTAAGATTGAGCATCTGATTGCAGGAAATGGTTGCATCTTTGACATTACGGTTGCTATATGATTCCTTTTTTGGGGGGTTTGTGTCTAATATGATTTGGCTGAGCTAGTAGCAGTTTTAGAAATCAAGGAGTGATGCAATGGCTTAGCTAGTAGCAGTTTTAGAAATCAAGGAGTGATGCAATGGCTTAGCTAGTAGCAGTTTTAGAAATCAAGGAGCTTGACTTCAGTGTATTTACATATACTGTAAATTATGTACGAAAACTCTTGGTGGGTACTAGTGTAGCAAATTGCATCACCCCAAACAGTAGTCATTTAAAGGAATGCATACAAGTCCCATCTATCAAACTATCAACCTATTTATCCTCTTAAATAATTCCATTATCTCTGTTTAGTTGCAAATATCTGAGTTTACCCTGCAGGTTAACGATACTAGCTAGGTATTTGTTGGTCTAGCTGACATCTTTTGTATTTCAGATTTGGCAGGATGATGTTAGATATGATTGTAATTTTGTGCACTGGTGAGAAATGCAAATTGAATTTGAGCAGCTATTCTCAAAAGCTATTGCTAGAAAATGCATTTAGAAAGTAAATGTCTTTTATTTGACCGTCTTAAATTACTTTCATCAGCCATACCTGCAAACTTGTCGCTTTTCGGCAAAATTCACCGATTTCAAACTAAAATATTTAATTTACGTGAATCGTAGCAGCGTGCTTATCGCTTTGAGGGTTTTTGTCAACGAGGCAGGGGGAGGAGGGAGAGACCTCCGTGTTGCGGGCTAGCTTACCGCTATGTAGTTATTGACCAGGGTGGAGGTTGGAATGCATGAGAGAAGCGAAGCACTATGTCTTTAGCATCTTAGCTAGTACATCTGTATTATGTGCCACTAGCTTAGTGCTACATCAACATTTGAACAATATAGCTGCCACATACACCAAGATTTTGGTGGTGTTATAGAGAATACCTTAAAGGAGAAATATAATGTTAGGGAGAAAGAACACATGTAACACAACTTTTCTGGAAAGTAAAATTGGTAAAATCAGTGTTTGGGGAAGGATTAGCGGAAAGAAAAACAATGGGAGAAGGAGTTGGATGTTATTCCTAGTGGATTGTGAAGGAAAGGGGAATAAAAGTTATGAAGTGAGAAACTTTGGCACCAAGGCAGAAAGGAACTTTTAAACTTTATTTTGATTTTAATGTTAGGTTTGTCACCTTTTTCAACCCTTGAGTTTGCAGGTATGACTTGCACTAAGATTGGGCTATTGTTCAGCTGAAGTAGTAGCTTCTCTTGTGCATGGAAACAGATTTTTACTCCCTATAGAATACTTGTTGGTCCAGATAAGTGGAGTTCTGGATTGTCAACAGACCAGTTGGCAATATTATAGTTTTACTTCTGGTTGCCAGATTTATTATTTCATTATGCTCCTGTGGTGAATGCTCAAAGAGTTTCCGGCTATTGGGAAATTCATTCTCATTAAAATGTAAATTATGATCCAGGCAAAACATGTTTGAAAGGTCAAGACTAAAATGTCATTCATTAGGGATGGACGTGCTTCCTACTTTAGGTAGTGTTGTGCAAATAACCCTAAGGTTTACTGGAGCCGTACAACAAGACTATAATTGCCATTGAATCCTAGACTAATTGGATCTGACATGCGGCATCAGGTGACTTATCGATGAGGTTACCAGTGGGGTTCTTGTCAGAGAAACCCATCAATCCGCTAAACATGGCAACCTGGCATGCTGCTCTTTAAGTACTTTCTACTCCGTAACAATCTGGTGTTAATCCGTATTCACCTCAGCCAGAGGTCTCCCAGACCGCCACTTGGCCACTTGGTCAGTTCGAACGCTGAGAGGATTAAGTCTTTTGTTTTGTTGTGACAACCACTTAGCAAGGTGCTCACAAAGAAACCAGCAGGTTCAAAGGGATTTTTTTCTTCTTTTTTTATTTACCAGTCAGTGGTTGAATGCGTTATGTGCATGTACATGAAGGAAGAAAATGGTGTGCAGAAAAAGCAACATTTACGGTACTCCAGAGGGTGAGAAGCTTGAAATGTCCTTTGTGTCAGCCTTCATTAAGTGCATCAGAATGGGGAAAGGCAACAGGTACGTGAGCTTGCGTTTTAATTGCGACTTCACTGTGAGTGAGTAATGGATTTTTTTGTGATGCCATAAAGCATGTTTGTAAAAAAAAAAAATTCTGCAGTACATCAACATTCAGAAATATGCAGTGCTAAAATAACGTTTTTCTCTGGAACCTTCATATTCAGTGTCTGTTTCAGAAGAACAGATCTCTGCTGTTCAACTGAAATTAAATACTTCTACTCTGCTGCCAGGGTGTGTTCAGGCAAACTATGTGCATGCAGAATTCAAAGCTTTTCATTTGTAAACATTATACATTTTATAATAAATTCAATATTAGCCTTTTGTATAGTATTACTGTACATAGTCATAGACTGAAGCTGTGACTTCTGAAGCGGACTCCTGTTCATCTTGGTCCTTAACTGCTGGAGGTGGCAGAGCTTAACCCTAACCTTACCAAGTCATTTCATTAGCATTAGCAGAGTTTATTGGAAGAGCCGGACACATGCAGAGAGAAAATACAATCTGTGTAGAAGTTGTAGTTCTTAGTAAAGTCTGTCTTAAAAGGTCAGAAGTCCTATTTAAAAGGCAAACTTTAGTTGGTAGCTATCTGAATGCTGGGAAATATGCTTAGGAGTCTTAAAGTAGTGTTTAAAATCAAAAGTTTTAGTTTTTTAAAGAAAAAGCCATTTTAATCTTGAGTTTAAGATTAGTCAGTAACAATAAATCAGTTTGTGGGAATTGCTTTTTAACTTTTTCCACACTAACTCATTAAGTAAATTTGGATTTTCCTTGCTTGCATTGCAGAAGAGTGAATCCTCTGCAGCCATGCATGACTGGATTTGTTTTACAGTGTTATGAAGTAATCCCATGGATTTACTCATCTGTTACCTGGCATCATGCAGCCACACAGAGCTGGGATTGTTTTTACCTTTTTAGGATCTTTTTTTATGCTTGTGTGTGTGTGTGGGGGGGGGGGGGTGTCATTGAGGCAAAATTGTAACTCTGGACACATCTGCTGTTGGAGAAAATAACACAAAGATAGTTTAAAGTATTCTGGCAGGTGTTTACATGTCTGTCTGTGGATATAGCCACAACATTTCACTGGTGAGTGGTTGAGATTAAAGTGAAGACAGAATTTCAGTTGGTCTGACCCGCAAGGACAGAGCTTATGTAATCACTTGCTACAGATTCAAACATGCTTGGTTTCAGCGAGGCTTGTGGGAAATCTGGTTAGACCCAAGGTGCAGAAAGAGAGAGTGGATTGTGAATTTAGGAACTCGTATTTTGGGCTCGAGCGCTGATTAGCAGTGCAGTTCTGCTCACTCAGATGTTTGGGTTTTATTAGTTTTTTGGTTTTTTTAGGTATTGGCACAACCCTTCTCTCTAAAAGTATATCTATGAAGTGGGTCATAGAGCTTTTTTTGTTGTTGCTATCTTAAGACTAAAATTGATATACATGTGTTTGTCTCTAAGACTTTTCTATGGACATACTGTATAAAGCTACTGAATGTTTGTTGTCAGTGTTTTCTATGTACTGGTAGTCCAAAAGACCTGCAGTGATTAGGCAAATAATGCACGTCAAAGCTGCATGCGTGAGATGGACAAGCCCAAGCTCTGTACTTGAAGACTGAAGGACTAGACGCTTTCATGCAAAAACAAGCCAAACAGGCTTCCTCGCAGGGCTGCACATGTTTGTCTGTTATCTACAATCAGAAAACAGTTTGTTTATCTGATTCAGTGTTTTGTAGTTAACATTTGTTCATTGTCAGTTTAACTCCCTCCTTATGGTGTTTTTCATAGTGGCTTATTTATTTCATGATGCCACTTTTCAGCAGAATGACTTCAGCCGTCAATCGTCAGTGAGTTGGACCTGCACGCCCACTGGCTGATCTTCACATCCATAGTTTTCCTGAATACCTGCTCACTGGTACAGCTAGTGTTGATCTTGTTAAATTCAAAGAACAATAACAGCAAGTCCTCCCGTATGCGCTCCCGTGGCACCAATCGATGGCAGTCCATCACTTTTTGTCATGGCACCTGTATCTTCTGAGAACTTAATCCTCTCAATTTGATCTGCTAAAGTTATCAGCGCTGAACGAAGTTCATGCATCTCTGCCATCCTTCATGACCGTTGACCTAGCAAGTCGCTGCTAGCTGCTATGCTAGCTGTACCAGTGAGCAGGAAAACTAATTGATGTAAAGGATCAACCAGTGGGCGTGAAGGTCAAACCCACTGACGTTGATTGACGGCTGAAGTCATTCTGCTGAAAAGTGGCATTATGAAATAGATAAGCCATTTATGAAAAACACAATTATGAAATAAAATATCAAAATGATTTTTTCATAAAAATGAGCTTAGATACTTATTTCATAATGCTTTATTTATTTATGTATTTATTTATTTAATTAATTTTGAACATGTTGGTGTTCCATACCTTCTCTCTATTAATCAGGTTATAAATAGTTTTCCCACTGCTATGACAATTATTATGCTACAGATTTTGGAGTACATGTGCATGCACAATACTTCATTGAAATGTGTACAAATCGCATCATTTCAGATCTTTTGCATTTGCTTTAAGAAATAAACGCACAGACTTTGGTTTTCTTTCCTTTAACACAAGTACTGTATCGTAAAAAAAAAACTTTGTGAAGATGGCTGTAAGTTTCTAAAACACAACCGGGGAATTTTACTCGCATGCAGCAGATATATGCTGGGGTACTTGACAATGTTGTGTTTTAAAAACTAGGCATGAATGCATCTTAAAATTCTGCACATAATCTATTTGCGGTGGGAGATGTCAATCAACATTTAGCTCCCTGCTTTTATTTGTTTAATCTAAATTAGACCAAACATTCATAGGAGACTAAATAAGCATTTAGATGTAATAAAGTGTGTTTGATACTTGTGATTCATCATCAGGAAGGTCTGTAGTGGCTTTTAAGAGTAATTTTCTCTTGATTGCATGTAGAAAAGCCCCAGTGACTGCAACCATTGCTTTGTGTGTTATGGGTATGATTCCATGTCATGGTGGTTTCAAGCTTTTAAGATGTCGGTTTGACACTCACAAGAGACAAAGGCGGTTCTAAAATAGTAGACCTGCCCACAGATGCATCTGAGGTTATTTTGTGTTTATGGTAAATTGTAAGGTACATATTTTCATTCCAGAGTAAGTGTGGCTTTTTTTTAAAGTGCTGGGTGGTCATGACGGGCAGGAAATGCTTTATCCTATTTTAGATTTTATAGCTCTCGAGTTGGCTTTCAAAACAGTTGACTTTTTTTCCTTGTCATTTACTGTTGCTGTCTTTGTATTTAGAGTGTTTTGTTGTGAGAAAATATCTTTGTGAAGCATCAAAACAGACCACCATGCAACCTATTAATTGAAAAATCTTTCATCTTAATAAAATCTAGGTAAAAGAAGTGCCTACTTTACACTTGCTGATACATTTGTAAATAAGCTGTTCAAATTTGTATGGGTCATTCACATTATTTCATTACCAACATCATCCACATTGTACCTGTCATGGCAGCTTAAATCTACTAGAATACACTTTATTAATAATATATATAATTTAAAAAAAAAAAAACTGGTCCAATCTGTTAATTTCTATTGACATTGTTTGTTAACCCAGATATTTGGGCCTGTAGCTTTAGATATTTCTGATATAAGAATAGCTCCCTTGCAGGTGTCAAAATACAGATCTTGCTGCAACAAGGCTGCAAGCCTCTGCAACTCACATGAGGTAATTGAAAGCTCCCACAAACATTTCTGGACATTTTGGAGACTTTTTGAAATGCTATTTACAAACAGTTTGAACCTGGGAGATGCTACCCTACAGCCCTACTGATCAAATCTATAGTGAGTGAAACTAGGCATGATCTTGCATTCTATAGTAAAGATCTTGTGTATTTGCAGGATGGAGGCATCATGCTTGGACCTGGCTCTTGAAGGTGAGCGGCTCTGTAAGACGGGGGACTATCGTTCAGGTGTGTCCTTCTTTGAGTCTGCCATACAAGTTGGAACAGAAGACCTTCAAATCCTTAGCGCCATCTACAGCCAACTAGGAAATGCCTACTTTCACCTTCAAGAGTATAATAAAGCCTTGGAGTACCATCGACATGACCTCACACTTACCAGGTAAAAGTTTTCACAAATGGACATATTATTGGTCTTGCTTGTGATTCTTGACTTGAGGTAGCTATTGTGTACAACAATATGGTTTTACAATATGTTTTGAAGAAATTCATGGAAATTTCATTTATTTATTTCAATTATTTTCTTGGCCATTGTGTCTTCATGTTTTCATACTTGTACACTTTGTCTCCTAATGTATGTGTTTTTTTTATTTTATTCCAGAACAATTGGCGATGAACTTGGTGAAGCTAAAGCCAGTGGCAACCTTGGGAACACATTAAAGCTTTTGGGACGATATGATGAAGCATTGGTTTGCTGTCAAAGACATTTGGATATCACAAGAGCCATGTATGATAAGGTGAGTGTTTTTGTTATACGCCCATCTATTGTGGTGTAGTATCCATCCAAATGTCCGTTTGTCATTTTTCCCTGCCCCTGTCCATAACTTCTGATCCTCACAAGATAATTTAATGCAACTTCATATACATATGCATCATCACAAGATGGAGTGTCTTTATACTTTTCATCACCTCAGCCCCAAAGTCAAGGTCAAATGTTATACAGGTCTTTTCATGTTGAGACCATTGCTATAGATTGCTGTATAGTAGTTTGTCGACAGGCGTAAAATGTACCAAATGTGGTACTCTTGTTTTTCTTTTTTTGTTTTAGAGCAAGAGCTAGTTGGCTACCAGTAGTGGAAAAATAAAACAAGTTGATTTACACTTAGGCAATTTGCCAGTGAAAGTTCAATTCCGGTTTGATTACTAAAAGGCCATTTGATTAGAACAAATGGATTGATTAGTTTTCAGACGTACAGTACTGTATTACATGCTGTGCAGCCATTTAACATTTTTGCAAATGCATTAGTTGCCAGCCAGCATGCAAACAAGATGTCAGTGTATTTTAAGTATATAATTACAGCCACAGTCACTCTGGTTTCTGCTGTGCGTGTTGTAGGTTGGGCAGGCTCGAGCACTGTATAATTTCGGAAACGTTTACCATGCCAAGGGTAAGAGCATCTGCTGGAGTGGAGGTGAGCCAGGAGAGTTTCCAGAGGAGGCTAGGACTGCCCTAAGAAAAGCTGCACAGTACTACGAGTGAGTTGGTATTCTTGTTTAAATATACATGGGTTGTTTTGTTTTACCCTGAAAAACATGGGGTTGTACAGAGGGACTGGTGGTGTAATAAAACAGGGTGACAGATGTATTTGTACTGGTAGTATTTACTAAATAAATAAATGTAAAGGTCTTTTCTTTCTCAAGTTCTCTAACTTGCATGTAGAATTCATAGTAATTCATTGAAATAAGTCTGTGTTGCACTCACCCCACACATTTTTAAGGATTGTGGGTACAGTATTGAACTGCATACAGCTGTTTTAAAATCTAACCACACCTAGCCCTGGGAAATGACGTTATTCGAAGGAAAAATGTTAAATAGTTAACAGCTGACTGTAGACTGCAGGAGGAAGACAGCAACAGATTACAGAGACTGAAGAGAAAAAAAAATCAAGGATGGATGAGGAACGCATCAGTTTTGCATTGGACTAATCAGGATTTTTAATGCTAGTTTCACTCTACCACAAATAACGGAGCTCCTTATTTAAATTGATTTAGTCTTTTTTTTGTGCTTGGCACATTATATAAACTAGGACCACCAAATTAAGCAAGAGGAGCTACGTTTTATAATATTCCACATGTTCTGAGTCCGCCCTAAAGCTGCAGTCCTGAAAATAAACAACTGGAAGACATGGGTTGGAAGCTGCGCAAAGCAAAAAGGTAGCAAGAATGCTTAGGGCTGCCAAGTGGGTGAGTCAAGCTGACTAGTTTTACTGTAATTTTAATTTTAAAAAATTAAGCCAACAAAGCAACAGTTCAGTAAACTTTCACACTACTTGACTTTAGAATACCCTGTCAATAATTAAGGTTATTTACACAAAATTGATTAGGAAGTCTTGCTTATCAGTTGTTAAGCAATAAGACCCCCTCACTTTGCAACCTTTACTCTGAACCAAATAAACCCAACTCAATGTCCCTTGTAGTGTTTGTGCTTTTGAACACAGACTTGGTTCTGGAGCTGCCTTTGGTTCTGGCTAAAAGAACACAACATCAATAGCTCTCATCTCATCTCTGTATATTTCGTGTAGAAAAGCAAGTTGAAATAAAAGTTATACAGTCCATGACATGTCCCTGCACTGGCTACCCATTCACCTTCAGATCCAGTTTAAAATACTCATGTATGTTTTTAAATCTCTGAACAGTTCTGCTCCACCCTATCTCACTGACCTTCTGCAGCCTTATGTCCCACCGCGCTCTCTGAGGTCAGCAGACCAGATGCTTCTTTCAGCCCCAGAAACTCGTCGTAAGCTCAGAGGTGACAGGGCTTTCGCAGTTGCAGGTCCAAGACTGTGGAATGAGTTGCCACTGAGTGTCAGGCAGGCTCCCACACTCACAGTATTTAAGTCTAGCTTGAAAACCCACTTCTATTCTCTCGCCTTTAACACTGTGTGATTTGTTTTGATCCGCTCTGTACTACACATTGTTGGCCATTTTAGTTAGTTTCTGTTGCTATTTGCATCTATATTTTTATTTTTATGTTTTCCTGTCTGCTGTGCTTGTTTGTTTCTATTGTACAGCACTTTGGTTGGCCTTGTTGCTGTTTTAAGTTCTCTATAAATAAATTGGTATGGTATGTCTGTGACAAGTGGTTTGTCTTTTTTTACTGTTTGTTTGACAAAGAGCAAACCTTTGTATGGTGAAGGAGTTTGGTGACCATGCAGCTCAGGGTCGTACCTATGGGAATCTTGGCAACACCTTCTATCTCTTGGGTGACTTTGAAAGTGCAGTAGCAGCACATGAAAAGGTAAGTTTTAATCTTTTTAATATGGTAAACTAAACCTCTTTATCACTTGGTTTTATCCTGGGCCAGGAGTCTATAACCTGCAGCTCTGTAGCTACTCTTTAGTCCCTCTGCATCAGCTCTTTCAAGCTTTGACCAAAACTAACTTTAAACTGAATTTATTGGTTCTTATAACAACAACAAGGGATTGTTTTAGCTGTTTTTCTGTCATTTCCATTGCAAATATGTGAATACTAAAACTAATAGAAGAAGTAAAACACTCACTTTCACTTTATTCTTTATTTCTTCAAAGTAGGATACTTAATTTTTCCACAATAAAAAAAAAAATACATAGACCCACGTAGTTCATTGTTTTATTTGTTTTTCTTAATTGTGCAAGAACATATTATTTTTCCTTCCTTACAAGAATCTTGTCTTTTTTATTTTGTCTTAAAATGGGAAAATATCAACTAATGTTAAAATCATTAGATATTTTCAGCTTTACAGTGTCAACCCTACTGGCCAGAAAAGTGCCCTCCAACAAACTGAAAGTGGTCCGCGGGCCACCAATTGGGAATCACAGTTGTAACAGGTTTCGTGGCTCATGACACGTTTAATTTAGTAAACAAGGGGGCAGAAATGGCTCTTTTGATTGTAAAGGTTGCAGACCACTGTGACTTGAGCAAATGGTTAATTAATTTCCATTTCCAGATTTTAATTTTCACTGAATGACCATAAAGAGTCAGGTTCTGCCTTCATTAGCTGAGCATGTTTGGTTAATGGTGGACTCGCCAACAATAATTTGCATCCTGCTTTTCTTTTCTTTTCTTTTTCTTTTTTTTTGTGCAGCGTCTTCTTGTCGCAAAAGAGTTTGGAGACAAGTCTGCAGAGCGGAGGGCTCACTGCAATCTTGGCAATGCACACATATTCCTTGGCCAGTTTGAGGTGGCGGCTGGTCACTACAAGTGAGTAAATATGAGGCTCAGTGTTTTCACCTCATGATAGGTCGGGTAGAAGTGGACACAAAACCAGTGTGCTCCTGCTGCAGCAACACAAGTGAAAACATCTGAACAATCAATCAGAACATGAAACACACAAAAAGTTGCACTTGAAAATAGCTTCGTTTCACATAGAGAAGGATTTAAAAAAAACTTGTAAGCATTATACAGTCATCAAAATGGCTAATATAAAATTAGAATAACACCATACACACGTTTTTAAGTTCTCTTTTTTTACTCCCTGATACCAACATACAGTATACTGAAAATAAAAAGACTAAAGTATAATTTTCCTGCACCTACCATGACCACTGTCTGACCCTCCTTCTCCCTTTCCTCTCTTCCTCTCAGGAGGACACTGCAGCTGGCCCGGCTTTTGAAGGATAAAGCAGTGGAGGCTCAGGCTTGTTACAGTCTGGGCAACACCTACACGCTCCTGCAGGACTACGAGAGAGCCATAGATTATCACCTCAAACATCTGGTCATCGCTCAGGACCTCAATGACCGGTATACCATCATGGCTGTTTGTTGCCAGCTTCCCTGCAATTTTCTTTGAAGTGTAAAAAGTGTGTACGCTCTGAATGTGGGTGGCCCTTGAGCAGTTCAATTAAAATGGGTCCAATTATGTGGTGTTACGACTACCCCCCATTATACAGTTAAAAATGAGCATTTAAAGGGTTTATTTTGCACACATCTTAAAAATCATTATCAAACAGTATCAGTTAAATATCGGTTAACATTTAGATATGTTTACACTTTTTAAAAGGTTTTTGTTTAGCACTGTTCTTAATTTGACATGGAGATGCTGATTTCTTTTTAAAGACTTGAGAAAATATTTAGAAATGTGTAAAAAAGGAAGCAGGTGCTCAAGATTTTTTCCTAGATTATTTCTATTTAACTCCTTCAAAAAGATCGTTGAACGTGTCTGCGTTCAAACAAAATATAATGGAGGATTTTGTAAACCCAGTGGAACACACAGATGCATGATTGGAATAAATACAGCATTTTTGGGTCCCAGCTGTAAAAGGAGCTCATGTTGGATCATGGAGTTGTTGCAGTCGTGCTCTGTGTGGATAAATACAAATTCTTGCACAATGTCAGTTAAAGTTGCTCAGCCTGTTTCTCGCTGTGTCTGTGCAGAGTGGGTGAGGGAAGAGCGTACTGGAGCTTAGGAAATGCCCACACCGCCCTGGGGAATCATGAGCAGGCCATGTACTTTGCTGAAAAACATCTGGAAATTGCCAAAGAGGTGACTTGTTTCTGGATTCCTTCTGTCTGGTAGGGCATTCTGTAGTTTTTATTGAGCCATAGCGCCATCTAGTGGTCATACAGTGAGCTGCAGAATCTGGGATAATTTATTTTATTGGTTTGGGTATAATGTAAGTGCCAACTTCATTTTTGCCCTTGTCGATGCCGCAGACTGGAGATAAAAGCAGTGAGGCGACAGCCAGGATGAACTTGTCAGACCTACGGTTGGTTGTAAACATGAAGTCAAACTCCAACGTGCCTCACATCTTCAACAACACAAACTGTTCCCCTGTTACAGAAGGTTACCTCAACCTGCAAGGTAACTCCATGCTTTTGAGAGAAGTCTGCTTGAGCAATCGTTTGTATATGCATCTGAAGCCTTTCTATTACAAACCGGATTCCAAAAAAGTTGGGACACTAAACAAATTGTGAATAAAAACTGAATGCAATGATGTAGATATGGCAAATGTCAATATTTTATTTGTAATAGATCATAGATGACAGATGAAAAGTTTAATCTGGGTAAAATGTAACATTTTAAAGGGAAAATATGTTGATTCAAAATTTCACAGTGTCAACAAATCCCCAAAAAGGTGGGACAAGTAGCAATAAGTGGCTGGAAAAAGGAAATTGAGCATATAATGAACAGCTGGAAGACCAATTAACACTAATTAGGTCAATTGACAACATGATTGGGTATAAAAAGAGCTTCTCAGAGTGTCAGTGTCTCTCAGAAGCCAAGATGGTAAGAGGATCACCAATTCCACCATTGTTGCACAGAAAGATAGTGCAGCAATACCAGAATGGTGTTACCCAGCGTAAAATAGCAAAGACTTTTAAGTTATCATCATCAACCGTGCATAACATCATCAAAAGATTCAGAGAATCTGGAACAATCGCTGTGCGTAAGGGTCAAGGCCGTAAAACTCTACTGGATGCTCGTGATCTCCGGGCCCTTAAACGTCACTGCACCTCAAACAGGAATGCCACTGTCAAGGAAATAACAGAATGGGCTCAGGAATACTTCCAGAAAGCATTGTCAGTGAACACAATCCACTGTGCCATCCGCCGTTGCCAGCTGAAACTCTACAGTGCAAAGAGGAAGCCATTTCTAAGCAAGCTCCACAAGCTCAGACGTTTGCACTGGGCCAGGGGTCATTTAAAATGGAGTGTGGCAAAATGGAAGACTGTTCTGTGGTCAGATGAGTCACGATTTGAAGTTCTTTATGGAACACTGGGACGCCATGTCATCCGGACCAGAGAGGACAAGGATAGCCCAAGTTGTTATCAACGCTCCGTTCAGAAGCCTGCATCACTGATGGTATGGGGTTGCATGAGCGCTTGTGGCATGGGCAGCTTGCATGTCTGGAAAGGCACCATTAATGCAGAGAACTATGTTCAGGTTCTAGAACAACATATGCTCCATCTAGACGTCATCTCTTTCAGGGAAGACCCTGCATTTTTCAACAAGATAATGCCAGACCACATTCTGCAGCAATCACAACATCATGGCTACGTAGGAGAAGGATCCGGTACTGAAATGTCCAGCCTGCAGTCCAGATCTTTCACCTATAGAGAACATTTGGTGCATCATAAAGAGGAAGGTGCAACAAAGAAGGCCCAAGACGATTGAACAGTTAGAGGCCTGTATTAGACATGAATGGGAGAGCATTCCTATTTCTAAACTTGAGAAACTGGTCTCCTCTGTCCCCAGACGTCTGTTGAGTGTTGTAAGAAGAAGGGGGGATGCCACACAGTGGTAAAAATGGACTTGTCCCAACTTTTTGGGGATTTGTTGACGCCATGAAATTTTGAAACAACATATTTTTCCCTTAAAATGATACATTCTCTCAGTTTAAACTTTTGATCTGTGATTTGTGTTCTATTCTGAATAAAATATTAGATGTTGGCACCTCCACATCATTGCATTCGGTTTTTATTCACAATTTATTTAGTGTCCCAACTTTTTTTGGAATCCGGTTTGTAAGATGTCCGCTAGGAACGAGTCACATGATGTCTTCATAAAGCTCTTACTTTGTTCAAATGCTTTACTAAATATTTGCTGCCACTTGTTAAAGTGTTGGACATAGTTTAAAGTTTTTGGTTTATTTCAGGGAGCAAGTCTTCAATAAGGAGAAGGGGCAGTGCAGAGAACCTGGAACAGAACCGGCGTCCTGACAAACCTGAAAGAGGAGATTTGTCACAATATCAAGTTTGTGTGACATTCGTCATAGGAGACAGTTTTAAGTCTCATAGAAACAGCAGTCTAAAAACAGAATGTTTTTTTTTATCCCAGAATTTGTTAAACCCATAATCAACAATGCCAACATGAATCTTTCAGAGGTATTTTTTGCTGAACACCTTGTAAAATACATCACGTGTGTTTGTGTAGGACTGGGAGGAGCAACTGTTAGCTGCTTCATCAAAAAACACAATAAAAGCCTCCACCAAGCTTTTCCTTTTTCACCGGCTGAAAAGCAAGAAGCTGAAGAACAACAAATCGTCTTCTAAAGATCAGGAGGAAAACCAGAGTGAGCACCCAGACTCTGAGCGGGATTCACCGGCGTCTGCAAAGGTGTTTCTAATTCATCAACACTTATTACATCACAGCCTCTCCTGCAGGAAAGCCTCACCCCTAAACAGAAGTTTCCTCACCGAGTATTTAGAAGATGGATGGATGTACAGGTAGTCCCCGACTTACGAGCGAGTTCCGTTCCTGCGAGTTGCTCGTAACACGAAAATTCGTAAGTTGGAACACGAAGCACGTGTTCTCGTAAGTCCGGATTTTCGCTCGTAAGTTGGAACATTTATGCTAGCGCTACTACGAACACTCGTTTTTCATCAAAAACGTTCATATTAGTTCATAAACATGGTCGGAAACGTGTTTCCAAACGGTTAGCTAACACACTTTCATCTAAAAACACAAAAAAGTGCTGTATTTTTTACAAATTTACTTCTCTTTCGCCAGCTCGTAAGTCCGGGACCTCGTATGTAAGAGCGCCCGTAAGTCGGGGACTATCTGTAATAGTCTAGGATTATTGATCATTGGCTCATGTTAAAAACATGTAAAGACTGATGAATAATATAAATTTGCATCTTTACAAATTGTATGAATAGTCCTAGAAATTGATATGTGCATAAGTCACTGTGAGTAAATGAGTACGGTAGTTATAATAAGTTGTACAAATTCTAATAATAGTTGTAAATTTAAACTTTGCTTCTCTTTATCCTAACTCTACTTTTTACAAACTCTGCAAAGTTTACCATTACTTTTAGCCTTAAAGCCTGTAGATTGTTTTAACTTCATTCCCCCCCACCCCCCACCCAAAAATAATAATAAAAAAAAACATAAATTACTGACACATTATATGATGCATCCAAAGTTTCTCATTTGGTCTAAAATATTTTTCAGAAATTAAAGAAATCAGTGAGAAACATCTGTTCCATAAAAATACTTTTAAGTGCTTTAAGAAAAGATGAGAAGTTGTCTGAATCTAAAGAAGCTGCTGAGAGTGATGAACAATCCAGAACTTCAAACATGTTAAATTTGGTACCTTCTATTTAAACTAATGTGTACTTTTACTCAGTAACTGCAAAAACTTGTGTTACTTTGAAATTTTATTTTTTTATATGTATAACTAAGCCAGCTTGTTTTGATTTTAACGCCACAGTCGAGGCCGCAGGACACCATCGGCGAGGACGGCTTTTTTGAACTCCTCTCTCGCTTCCAGAGCAGCAGAATGGACGACCAAAGGTGTACACTGGATGGCCAGAGCCATCCCTTCCTCTCCTCTACCTTACCTGTAGAGAAATGTGAGTCTGCCCTGTTTTCAGTAGCATTCACACAATGTGTAGCTTTTTTTTTAAATTTATCTAAACAATGTTAGGACCCCTCCAGTTGAGGCTCGCATGGTGTGAATGCAACGAGTCAACAAATGTGTGGTATGTTAGTTCATCCTCTGTTGTTTGTGTGATTAGTTACAGTAATATTTCACCCAAAATCTTTAGTTTGTGCTTTCGTCCTTTATCAGACAAAGCAGAATTTATGAACTTTACTTTCTTTGTTTTAGTTTTGTGTAACAACAAAGTCCAACATAACGCAGCAACATGCTCACACTCACAGACTTAAGCTTTTGGAGTAAAATGCTGCTTTAACATTCCAAGAATTACTTTAAAATGGGGGAGTGGTGGCACAGAGGCTAGAGAGGGTGGGCCTGCAATCGGAGGGTCGCCGGTTCAACTCCCTGGACCGACGTCAAAATGTGGATGGAAAAGGTGACACGCCCACACCCGCCTCCACCTGTCTCCACCCTCATTTGCCACACTCTGGGCCCATGAGCAAGGCCCTTAACCCCCCAGCTGCTCCCTGGCCACCTTAAATGGCAGCGCTCTGCTCCACATGTATGCTCACATGTGCAATGGGAGAAATGCAGAAAATTAATTTCCCCATTAAGGATTAATAGAGTACAATAATACATTTTTTAAATGACTGTTAGTGAACCTACGTTTCTTGTACGTTCTTTCAACAATTACAAAAGATTTAGCAGCTGATTAAAAGTGGTTAACTGCAGTAATTATCTGTCTTCAGCCACTTCAAAGGAAGAAACGTCGTCACAGGATCCTGGACATTTCCTGGAGCTGCTGGCCAGCTCCCAGGCCCGTCGTCTAGACGACCAGCGGGCCAGCCTCAGCCAGTTTCCTGGCTTACGTCTCAGCACCTGCAGCCCGCCACTTACACCCTCCACCTCCAGCACAGAGCCAGCCCCGTCACCAGGTATTGGCGTACGAGGCCCAGCCCTTTTTGATAGACCCTCTCAAGTCCCAGCGGACATGTTGACGTTTGTTTTTCCTCACAGCAATAATTCCTGCTGCAAACACAAGTCACACACCCTCCCTCTACAATCATCTCATGGACAATGCTGATCAGCCTGAAGCAGACGATGTCTTTTTCGACATGTTGGTGAAGTGCCAGGTGAGAAAGAAACCCAGTACCAAGAATCAGTCCAAAAATACTGCAGTAAATGACTTGGTAATGTATATTGTTTAAAAAAGTACTAGAACTTGATGTAATTTTTCATTCATTCAACCTTTATTTAGGCAGGTTAATCTCACTGAGCCTCGAGGACTCATTTACAAGAGAGACCTGTCTACAAACTAAAGAATGATGACAACAGCAACAGTAGATTTTCCTTGAACAATCAACAAAAGACAATCAAAATAGAAATACAGATTTTTATTATTTATTTTTTTAACAAGTTAAGACAAAGATATCAAAGTAGCAAAACAGACAGATTATAAGGTAGATGTAGAAAATCAAAAACGGGAACGTCCGCATTGGTTATGCCATGATTCCAACAGATTCTTAGTCATTTAGAGAAGTCAAGGTCGAGATCTTCAGATCTTTTTGTAAGATATTCCATGAAGCAGGAGCGGAGTAGGAGAAGGCCCTTTTTCCAAGTTCAGTCCTCACTGACGGAACACTGCAGGTAATCATGTCCTGAGAGCGCACGCTGTAGCTGCACTCACGCAAAGACATGTAGGAGGAGATGTATGAAGGCAGCAGACCAAGAAGTGATTTAAAGATGAAAATGTACCAGTGGAAGAGTCTGTGTGAGGTTAATGATGTCCAGTTAACCAGTGAATACAGGGTGCAGTGGTGGGTACGATAATCACAACCAGTTATGAATCTTAGTGCACCATGATAGACCACATCCAACATCTGCAGGGTGCTTGTAGGAGCATTCATGTAGAGATAATGTCACCGTAATCAATGGAGGGAAGGAAAGTACAGATACAAGGTGTTTCCTAGCATTCAGGGTTAGACATGATCTGTTTCTGAAAAAGAAACCCAGTTTAACTTTCAGTTTCTTTACTAGGTTTTCCACGTGGAGTTTAAAAAAGAGATGCTGATCGACCAGGATACCCAAATATTTATAGAAATCAACAAACTCAATATGGACACCATTTGAGGATAAAATCAGAGGAAGAACTGCTGGGACTTTTTGAAAAAAGCATCCCTTTGGTTTTTTCCGCATTTAAGACAAGTTTGAGACGGAACAAATCTGATTGGATGATGT
>JBBPBX010013633.1:19835-38714 GCA_038048925.1 Garcialebias charrua
ATACTCCTTAACATGATCAAACTTAAAAAAACAACATTTTTTTAAAGTGCCCAACTCCGTTTCACTGAATGTAAAAATATAAAGTGCACAATATTTACAACTTTTACACTACAGCCATGTGTTCCTGTTAAAAAAACAACCTATGCTTCTGAAGTCAGCCTCTGATGACGCCTCCTGCATCTGGAATGGGAAAAATAAGAAAAAGCTTTAAAAAGTACTAAAATTGATCAGTGTCTGGGAAAGCAAGCTCTGACCTCACCTGTTGATGCAGCAGCTGATGAGGCAGCCGCTTGTCTTATCAAGTCTGTAAACTCCAGATGTTGGCAGATCCGTACACACTGACAGGAACATTTGCAGATCTGAAGTCGGGCCTCCACTTTGCTGCTGTTGCTAAGAGAAAACAAACGTTTGAGTGAGTTTCCACTTGAAGTTTCACATCTTTAATACAGGATTGTGAGCTCTAAATGGCAAACTTGTATCTTTACCTTGAGTGTGTAGTGTGTCTGTGATGATGGTGATGAACAGGCTGAGGATCATGTAAATGAAGAGCGACACAAAGGTATAGATGTACACTCTGCTGAAGATCCACACCAGGCTGCTCTTCTGCTTCATGTTCTTGAAGGTGGGGAACATGTCGTCTCCGTTGATCAACGAGAACAGACACTCTGAGCCGGTGTTTAAGCTCCGAAACTGAAATAAGATCTCAAATAATCAGATTACAATACTCTGGTTGAAAAAGTTTTAGCTACCGTTACCTTCTCGTGATATGGGCCAATTACAATCCAGCCACATAGAAGGTAACTCAGGTAAATGATTCCAGCGCAGCAGATGAAGCGAATAACGTTTGGAAAAGCTGTCCTTAAAGTCACAATGAGAATCTGGAAAAAAAAAATTCACATTTAGGACCACTGCTTGGATTATACCTGCATTTCTTTCAAGAACATCTGGATTATCTTTTGGAACTGAATACAAATGTTATAATTGGTTCTGTAAAACAATCCTAATGAAAGTTCCAAGTATTTTATCATTTAAACTAGATTTTTAGTGTTTTTTTTGTGAGACATTTTTATCATATTTTATTTTTGATCACAAAAATGAGAATTACGGTAATACAAAATTTTTGATCCATGCACTGAACTTGCACAATATTCAATTTATTTTGTTTAATAAGTGAACTTTGACCTTACATTATACTTCCTGAAGTAGCCCATGTAGCGAATGACGCCGATCCAAACAAACATGGTGCCTGTGCCGAGGAAGATGCTGCACACGTCGTAGCTTGTTAGGACCTAAAAAAAAAAGGTTTAAACATCCTGATAAATGGTACATTTGGCCTGAAATAAAAGTCACTGAGCTAATTCTCATTACCTTAGTCTGAATTTCAATCTTGAGAAAGGAGCCTGTGATGGTCAGAATGTCGCTGATGATGATCAGGATGTACCAGCCGTTCACAAACTCCAACTTGTCCGACCACGGTACGTCTTCACCACAGTGGTTGTTGCAGTGATGGACATACTCCTGTTTAAAATCAGTTCAGTTTATTTATATAGCGCCAAGTCACAACAGAAGTCATCTCAGGGCACTGAACAAAATAATTCACATACATTAAAAGGGCCAGTAAAAGTTATCTGTCTAAAGAAGCCAGCAGATTGTGCTGAATCTTCACTTTGCTACAGTCTCCCATCCTGAGCAAGCACACTGGTAACAGTGGAAAGGAAAAACTCCCTCTTAAACAGGAAACCTCCAGCAGAACCAGGCTCAGGACGAGCGGCCATCGACCGGGTGGGGTATGAGAGGAACAGGAAGGAGACGCAGACAGACTGGCAGGTCCAGGTGTAGTTTAGAGCATAATAAAACCGGTTTTACCATAAAAGAAAGTCAGCAGATAAATTGTACCGAGTCTAAATTATAAATGCTCTAAAGACAGACGACAGCGTGAGAAATCCACACAAAACAAACAAGAGATTAGTTTGGATTAAGAAATAAACTCACTCCCAGCAATTAGCAGTTCGTTAGGTTTCAACCAGTAAATCATGTCTGGTCCTGTTTACCTTTAAGAAATGTGAGATGAGTATATAAACGTGCAAACTGTCAAGAAGTTTTAGTCACATCTTGCACCTGTAATGTTTGTGTCTTAAATTGTGATTTTTTTTAAAAACTTGCATTGTATTTTATGTCTTATTACCGGATGTTTTGTGGTAAATGTTTTAATATTGCTGTTACCGTTATTAAGATTTAATGTAGTTGTAAGGGCTTGTTTGCACATTGCCAAGGATATCCTTGTAAAAGAGAGTAATAATCTCAATGGATTCATTTCCTGGTAAAATAAAGGTTTACATAAAATAAATAAAATATAAACAGGTAATACCCATTTATAGCAACAACAACAACATAAATAATAATCATGATGTAAGTGGGCTCTCATTTGTACCCAAAAGCATGCATTTCATTAACAAATTTGGTAAAACTGACTGTATGTAAAAAAGTTAAACAATATTTTATGAATGCTGTTAACATTCACTATATTTTTCCTGTTTGTTGTTTACAGTCTACTTCTGCATACTTTGTGATAAGTTAGCCATTTATACAGTGCATAAGATGCTCAGCTCATTCAGGCCAAAGGTGCTATGACTTTATATCTATTATACTTTGCACAACATTTTCATGTATGGTAATTTATAAATATTTCCCTATAGAAATACACTGAGGTGTCAATTGCTTTTGAACACTGCTTCAGCATACTTCCACTTTGGCTTCTCGTATGGTCTGGAGACAGTGGCATTGACAAAAAGACAGGAGAAAGAACTGGAAATAGCAGACATGAAGGTGCTGAGGTTCTCCTTAGGATGGATAAGATAAGAAGGATCAACCCTCATAAAGCAACCGGACCAGACAACATCCCAGGGAAAGTTCTGAAGGAATGTGCGGACCAGCTCTGTGAGGTGCTGGCTGACATCTTCACCACCTCACTTGCACTGGAGTCAGTTCCCACCTGCCTGAAGACCGCGACCATCATCCCAGTCCCAAAGAGCTCCACAGTGACTGGTCTGAATGACTATAGACCAGTGGCCCTCACCCCGATAGTCGCTAAATGTTTTGAGAAACTGGTCATGTCCCACATCAAGACAACCGTCAACATCAACGAGGACCCTCATCAGTATGCATACCGCGAGAACCGATCAACAGAGGACGCCATCTCCTCTGTGGTCCACACTGCTCTCACCCACCTGGATCAGAAGGACTCATACGTGCGTCTGCTCTTTGTGGACTTCACATCTGCCTTCAACACCATGATCCCCCAAACTCTGATAGACAAACTATCCACACTTGGACTAAGCCCCTCCGTTTGTAACTGGGTCTTAGACTTCTTAACAAACAGACCACAGTCCGTGAAGATCCACAACTTCTCCTCCTCCACCATAACCCTCAGCACTGGCTCTCCTCAAGGATGTGTGCTGAGCCCTCTTCTGTTCACTCTGCTCACATATGATTGTACAGCCACACATCCAGGCTGTCATATTGTTAAGTTTGCAGATGATACAGCGGTGGTGGGATGCATCACAAACAATGATGAGTCCAGCTACAGACAGGAGGTGGAACATCTGGAGAGCTGGTGCAAAGAGAATAATCTTCACATGAATGTGAAGAAGACAAAGGAGATGATTGTGGACTTCAGAAGGAACAAACACACCCACACCCCACTGAACATAAGTGGATCTGCAGTGGAAGTGGTCTCCAGCTACAAATACTTGGGTGTACACATGAATGATAACCTCAGCTGGAGCAACAACACCACCAGCCTGATCAAGAAAGGTCATCAGAGACTCTACTTCCTCAGACGGCTGAGACGAGCTGGTCTGAGCAGCCCAGTCCTCACCTCCTTCTACAGGTGTGCAGTGGAGAGCATCCTGTGCTCCAGCATCAATGTGTGGCATGGAGGCTGCACAGTTGCAGAGAGGAAAGCTCTACAGAGAGTGGTGAAGGCTGCACAGAAGTCTGTTGGAGTCAGTCTCCCCACCATCACAGACATTTACACCTCCAGATGCAGAAAAAGAGCCACCTGCATCATGAAAGACCTCACTCACCCAGCACACTCACTCTTTGCCCCACTCCCCTCGGGACGGAGGTTGAGGAGCATCAAATGTAGAACCACTAGACTGAGGAACAGCTTCTACCCTGAGGCTGTCAGACTCATGAATAAATAAATAATAAGAATAAACACTGCAAAATGTCACATCATGTTGATACTGATCTGTTTCTTGTTGCTGCGTTCATCTGTGACCATCTGCTCATAATGACTCATGTTCGTGCTGCTGTTTATAATGATGTTTTTCTACTACATTAGGGCTTAGTGTATTACTAGTTGATGTTTCTCTTAGTTAATTCTAGATGTTATTACTGTTTTTCTCTGCATTTGTTGTTGGATGTAACTGGGACCCCATGTACATAATCTCGTTTTCATCACATGTACCACATGCGGTGCAAATGACAATAAAGACTCTCTCTGACTCTCTGATTAGGAATGAGATCATCAGAGGTACAGCACAGGTTGAACAACTGGGAGATAAAGTTAGGGAGGCCAGACTGAGATGGTTTGGACATGTCCAGAGGAGGGACAGTGGGTATATTGGTAGAAGGATGTTAGAAATGCAGCTGCCAGGAAAAAGACAAAGAGGAGATATATGGATGCAGTTAGAGAGGACATGGAGGTAGTTGGAGTGAGGACAGAGGATGCAGAGGACAGAGTGAGGTGGAGGAGGACTCGCTGTGGCAACCCCTGAAGAGGAAAAAGCTGAAAGAAGAAGAGTTTTTGCTGCCATTCTGCAACTTTTAGCTTTAATGTTTTGCTACTTTTAGCTAGTATTTTGATCATTTAGCTTTTAGCTAGGTTTCAGGCAATGTTTTGATTATTTTTAGCTTAAACAATTCAGTTTAAGTCTCCAGCAGATGTATTCAACATTCACTGTCATTGCGCAGAAAATGACATTCTTCTATTGTTTAGTTTTGCATAACAAAAAATGCACATTAATCAAATTAATTTGACATATTTGATAGCTTCTGCACTAATGAACCATCAGGTTGGACGACTAAAATACAGACAAGTGATTTTATTTTACTTACAAGCATCAACAGAATCCCTTTCACCACCGAGCGTGTGCAGAGCACTAACGAGGTGATGCAGGTCATTACGATGATGCAGTCGAACAGCACCGTCAGGTACAGGTTTCTAGCAGCTGAGGGAATAAAGATAGTTATAGAACGACAAAACCTGAAGAGAACTTGACAGTCATGCATGTGAGCCTCTGAATGCATTTAAATCATCTCGGTGAACTTACAGGCTCCGTGTACTTTCCACTCATTGCATTCATTGATGTCCACGTCAGTATCCAGGTCGACCTTTATCCTGCCGCTGTGAGCGTGGTTATTGAAGGTAATCTGTTGACCAGACACGTTTCAACGAAATAAAATTAAACAGAGAAACTGCATTTCCTGAGAAAATGCAGTGTGAATGCTTGTTACAGAAGAACTTGCTGAAAAACAGCTGAAATTAGCTTAAAAAAACATGTTAAACTTTAGCTGAAATGGAAGAACAAGCCTAAATTAGCAGAGGAAAGCAGAAATAACACAGTTGATGAAAGACATTTAAACAGAAATTAGCACAGAATTAGGAAATTAGCTTTAAAAAAAAGCTGAAATTACCAAAAAAAAAATGCTGAAATGTAGCTGAAAGGCAGAAAGGCGCTTAAACTACCAAAAGGAAGCAGAAGAAGCTGAAATGAGGTCAAACGTGTGGAATTAGCTGAAAAAGCTAAAATGAACATAAAAAGCTAAATAGTAGCTGAAATGGCAGAAAAAGCTGAAACTTGCATAATTAAGCTAAAAGTATATGACAAGCTGAAATGATCCGAAAGAAGTTAATTCAGCTGAAAGTAGCAGAAATTGCAATAAAAACCCAACTTTGATTCAGCTGAAAACAGTCTAACTAGCTAGAAGTTTCTAAAAAAAAAAGGTAGCTGAAAGGGAAGAACAAGCTTAAATTAGCAGAAGAAAGCAGAAAGAACATGTTCGCCCAATTAGTCTGAAAAAAGAAGAAATGAGCACAAAAAACTGAACATTATCTGGAAAAAGCATAAATTAGCACAAATAAAAAACTTCTGAAAAGTACAAGTAGCTAAAAAGGCAGAACAAAGCTTAAATTATCTGATAGAAGTTGACAGACATTCTTTCTGAATTAGGCAGAAAAAAGTTTAAATGAGTGCAAAAAAAAAAAGTGGAATTAGTTGAAAAAGCTAAAATTACCTTAAAAACAGCAGAAAAGTACGGTAGCTAAAAAGCAGAAAGAAGCCTAAATTACCTGAAAGAAGTTGACAGATCACATTCTTGCTGAATTAAGCAGAAAAAAGTTTAAAGAGTGCAAAAAAATGCGGAGCTGAAATAGCTCAAATGAGCACAAAACAGCTAAATAGTAGCTGAAATAGCAGAAAAAGCTGAAACTTGCAGAAATAAGCTGAAAGGAGCATAAGAAGCTGAAATTAGCAGGAAGAAGTTAGAAGAAGCACTAAAGTAAAAGAGCAACAAAAGAGCTCAATACATTTTCTATGAGAAAAAAATTTGCAATGGCAAAATATATTTGAAAAAAAAAGCAAAAGATGCACCAATACCAAAAGTTATATGGATTGTCCTGAAAAAGAGCTGTGCATTTTGATTTATGATTTGTTGAAAGAGCACAAAAATTGTGGAACAAGAAAGATGCTGAAAAACGTACAGAAGAAAAATGGATCACGATAGATAGAGTGAATGCTTCATAAGCGTTCACACAATGATTTTTAATTTATCTCTGCAACTTTAAAACAAAAACCTGCCAGGAGAAGCCATTGTTGTGCAAACATTAGAAACTGGAATATTGTTAGAGAATTTTTGGTATGAATATTTTTATTATAATATCTGTTGCCGGCCCAAAAGCCTGGAACAGCCTCCCCCTTGAGCTGCGTGCCACCTCTGATCTGACTCTGTTCAAAACCAAACTGAAGACCCACTTGTTCAAAAAAGCTTTCAGTGTGTAACTTTTATTATTTTGTATTTTAGTATGTAGCATCTTTATTTCAATTGCATTTTTATTTCACTTGTTCAAAAAAGCTTTCTGTGTGTAACTTTTATTACTTGTGTTATTTTAGTATGTAGCATTTTTTATTTCCATTGCCTTCTTTTATCGCTGTGGTTTCTTATTCTATTTTCATTGATCTATTGTTCCCGTTTATTTTTCTTTTTATCCTGTTAAGCACCTTGGTCAATGCAAGGCATTGTGGAAGGTGCTATACAAATAAAGTTTATTATTATTATTATTATTATATGGCTGAGAACATCTTTCTGTAATGTGTGCACAAAACATTCTCGTCTCGACCTGAAGGCCAGCTGCTTGGTGTTGACTTGATCTGGAAGCCGACTCGCCGACAACCATGGATCATGTCTGTGTCTGACTGCAGGAGGCTTTGAGGGAACGCCTGCTGGACCCTGCTGATGTTTACAGTCTGCAGCAAACTCTTTTCAAGGCTCATTCCATGCATTATGTATCTTCGTATGTAATATGTCGTGAATGAGTCCTTGCAAGTAAAATCACCCGCTTCGGATGTTATCAACCATTAAATGGCCTTTATCAGTTATTATCATTCATACATAGCGGTCAGATTGCCCCTCCTGTACCTCTTCGTTGTCACCGTTACAAGCGATAACTGCAGGCTCCGTCTTTAGCTACGTGGTTAGGTTTAGAGTAAAGGGTATTGGGTTAGGTTTGGGGTCTTGGTTAGGTTTAGGGACAAGGGTAAGGGGGTCAGGTTTAAGGTTACAGTATTTTCTGGTGTATAGGTCGCATTGTCCAATTATCACCAATAGATTGGAAAAATCCCTAGATAGGTCGCACTGGTGTATAGGTCGCACCTACGTTTAGCTCTGCTGCAAATGTCTGCCACAGGAGCGCACAGCAAGGCTTTTAAGAAGATTAACACTTAAAAACAATTATTTGTTTGATAAAAATTATAGCAAATATATGTCTGAGCTGAACTTTTCCTTAATAAATGAACGTAATTGTGAAATGAGCTGGATTTAAAAATTTGTTTCACCGAAAGTGATAACAAGCCATATATAGGTCGCACCTGAGTATAGGTCGCAGGCCTTGAAAACCATAAAAAGGTGCGACCTATACACCGGAAAATACGGTAGGTTTAGGAAAACGGTTACTTAAGCTGAAAAAAAAAAAAACACAACACTTCCGGGTTTACGGAAACGCTGCCTACTCACAGCGATAATAACGGTGATAACGTTATTTTAAACATGCTAGGAGGTAGATTGGACAGTTTTGCCGCTATATATAGGGATGATTACTGCTAATAACGCCCATTGTATGGACTGACAACATCCGAACCCGCTGGTAAAATGCTGGTTAAAAATCTTCTCCTGCCATTGAGTGTTGATCTTTTATTTACTGTAAGTAAAGTTAAGAGAGAATATTTTTCTCCATCCTATATAACATTTTCTTTACACTTGACCTGTTTGTGGTCCTAAAAAAAGAAACGCAGCATTCATTTCAGTTTTCCACACTGTTCTTAATCTCTATTTGGGTTATGCTAACATGCACAAGGGTTTCCTTTTGATTCTTTTATCGGTCAAACAACTTCTGTTTAACAAACTGGTTGAGCGACATACAAGAACAGTGAAGTCGTAGCAGTCTGGCAGCTCTCGATATTGCACGGTTTGCAAATTGATGCCTTTGAGAATGAACGTGATCACCACAGAGAGCATCCTGGAAGACAGAACAAGGAGGGAAACTTTAAATGAATCAAATGCGACCACAGCGGGTGTGTGTGTGTGTGTGTGGGGGGGGGTGATGATAACGCTGCTGTCAGTCAGACGTACAAAGGTTTCTCACAAACCTTTTGAAATACAGTTCCAAGTTCAGAAGTGGGTCACGTGGTGATGAGGAATGAATCGGATAAACTTCAAGGCATTCTGTTGAAGACAAACAAGAATGGGAAAAAAATCAATACAAGTTTACATTACAAGTTATTTGACAAATTAAAACAGAGAGGTGTTCCAGATATTATTATATACAAATTTTAGTTTACTGGTATTCTAACCAGAAAACGCATGTAAAATGGGGCAATAACATCTCTGCTTCCTTTGGTGTGAGTAACGGTGTGCGTCAGGGTGGGCTTCTTTCACCTGCCCTGTTTAACATTTATATGGACGACCTGTCAAAAGAATTGAACCTCTGTAAAACTGGATGTGTGATCGGTGATACCCTGGTTAATCACTTTATGTATGCTGATGACCTGGCTGTCCTCTCGCCCAGCAGTGCTGGTTTTCAACAGTTACTGAATATCTGCTCTGATTATGGGCTGAGATTTGATGTGCAGTACAATGCTAAGAAAACGGTTGTGCTAATATGTAGGACTAAAGCAGACAAACAACTCTGTTTCCCTGATTTCTTTTTGTCAGGACAAAAGTTAAATGTTTGCTCAAAAACTAAATATCTGGGTCACTACATCACTGACCAGCTATGTGATGATGATGACATTTATCGACAGTGTCGCATGTTGTACGCCCAGGCAAACATTCTGAGGAGGAAGTTTCACATGTGCACTAATGAGGTAAAAATATGTTTGTTTAAAGCTTACTGTACATCCTTGTATGCAGCTCCTCTGTGGTGTAAATTTAAAAAAGCTAGCATGCAGAAGCTTAAGGTTGCTTATAATGACTCCCTGAGAATTCTACTTAAGAAACCCAGGTTCAGCAGTGCAAGTGAAATGTTCTGTAATGCACATGTCAGAACGTTTCAGGCGCTCATGAGAAATTTGATGTACAAGTTTATGCGTCGTTTGTGCAGCTCCATGAACAGTCTTATTGTAATGTTTTCACATCCCTCTGTCAGTGCGCTAAGATACCAGTCAGCTCTGTGGAATCATTGGTACGCAAGTCTTTTATAAGATTTTATTTTTTATTATAATTTATTTTTCTTTTTATTCTTTCTGTATGTGTTGTGTGTGTTATGTTATTTTTTTATGGACCACGAGTCTGTTGAATAAAGTTGATGATGATGATGATGAATACATAAAATACAAACGTGAAAAAATCTTTAAAAAACACAATTACGTATGGGCCTTCCATAGCTTTACTTATCTATGGATCTGTGCTAATACTCTTTTCAAACTATTTCACCTGAAGTATCTGTGGTGATTATGAAAACTGAGTATCATAATGCTGCACTTGATCCATCTGCTTCCTTAAAGAGCTCGTGTGTGTGTGTGTGTGTGTGCGTGTGTGTGTGGCCAAAACTGTAAACTTGGCCCAAATTTACATTTTCCAGTGGTTGTCATTTCCATTCCTTGCACATCACAAGGTTTTCTACTTCCCCCCTTTTTAAACTCTGGTCCTGTTTTGTTTAAACATGTTTTATTTATACAAAATTTTTTTTTTTACACTTAATCTTTGGAGAAAAAAAAAACGTGCTAAAATTAGCCTGACACATTTTCAGAACACTAAACGAAGTTTAGTCTTTAGATATTTGGAGTCAACAGTATCTGTTTGTTAGCTAAATAAATTACCAGTACTGTATAGATTTTAATTAAACTTTAGAAAAGTAAATACAGGATGTACCTCACCAACTTACAGTCCAATTCAATATGGCGGCGGCCATTTGATTTAATGCAAACAGTGTCATTCAGCGCACTGTGATGTGAGAAATCTCATCGTTTTGTTAGTTTTTGAGGGAAAAAGTATATTCAAGTTCAATTTAAAATGGTATTACTTCACAACAAGGCTCCCCATATGTGGCTAATAAATAGTTTATATATGTTATTAACTCCTCTATGAACACTTCATAAATCATTAATAATTATGCATTAATTAAGGGTGACAGAGAGACAAATCTGAGCAGTTTCTTGCTAAATAGTGAACCAAATCTGTTCACCTATACTGTATATTTCAACTAGTTGTTATATTAAACATTTCAGACTAAGTTACTACCTTGTAAGCACAATAAGCATTTGTAAACCTATTTTTAGGATATAATATTAGTTTTAGATACTTATAGTGCAGTGAAAAGTTTATTTAGCATAAAAAATATTATAGACTAAATAAATTTACAATTATTTATTGTGCTTACAAGGTAGTAACTTAGTCTGAAATGTTTAATATAACAACTCTAGATGAAATATGTAGGTGAACAGATTTGGCCTCACTATTTGACAATAAACTGCTCAGTTTTGTCTCTGTCACCCTTAATTAATGCATAATTATTAATGATTTATGAAGTGTTTATACAGGAATTAACAACATATATAAACTATTTATTAGCCATCTATAAGGGGAGCCTTTTTGTAAAGCGGTACCATTCAAATTATGAAGAGCAGCAATAATAATGTTTACCAGTTTCCACTTGAGCATCAATCTCAAAGGTCTCAGTTCCAGGATTGATGCTACCGTTCCTGTAGAACGTCTGGCACAGAGTCAGAGGTGTGTAGGAGCTGCCATTTCTGTCATATTCAAGATTTCCCACTGTGTTGTTGTGCAGTTGTCCATACTGTAAATTAAAAATACATTAAAAAGTCAAACGTGTTATAGGCCCATTTTGACAATATCTGGATGTACAGCAGAAACTCAGCAGATTAGATTTGCCTGTACTATTTTATAACAGATTTGCACCATCCTTGTCAAGGGCAAGATTAGTATGTTAACAATCACATGATATGCATTTTTGTTTTCATGTCATATAAGTTAGGAGAGTTGTAAAACTCCAACAATAATTTACAGTAGCACAAAAGCAAAGGGAAACGATCTTTAATGCTACATGAAAATAATAAGTCAGTATCGTACAGAAAGTCACAGACTTGCTGGTTTTTTTTCTATACAGTTGTCTTACCTGAGTAATAATGTACTCAATGTGATCATAAACATCTGCCTGTCTGTATATAGCATATGTATCCATGCCTCCGTCAGCATAATCTTTCAAGAAGAGGTGCTGTAAAGTCATCAGATTTTCCTCCTTAAAAGTAACAACCAGCTGATTGCTCAGTCCAAAAGACACCAACTGCAATGGCAAAGGAAGAAAAGCAGAATGCGGAACAGACAACGACATGAGCACATTTATCCTGGATTAATTTCAGATTATCAGTCTACACACCTGTATGGTAATAATAGCAATTTTAACCATCTGTAGTATGAGTTTCCATGGTTTACGCCCTCTTGCGTGGTACTTCTCACAGGGGTTCATGAAGTAGTATTTGATCCTCCTCCTGAGGCAGTTCACTTCGACCAGATCCCCCAGGTTCTGGGGCTGATGATGGTCTTCACAGGGATTGGGGTTGTTTATGTTATAACCAACATACACATCACTGGACTCCTCCATATCTGAAAAGAATGCAAAATGTGTTTTTTAGATAAATACAGTGGAGAATTGTAGTTCATAACCTGTGGCAGAAAAGCTTATAGCATAATAATAAATGAAATAATAAAAAATTTAAAAATCTTGTTTTGGACTGGTTTTCTGGTTTACAGTAGTTGTATGGTTTGTTCCAAGAATAAGGAAGTAGATTAAAGACAGTCGCACAAAACAGAAGAAGAAAAAAATACTTTCATAGGCTTTACATGCGATTTTGATCCAAAGACAAAGATAGTGAAGGTTATTAATAATGCACAGCAGATCAGAGAACAACATCCTGGAGAAATGGTCAATTATTCATTATTCTCAAAACATTACCAGTAATGTCGCGCAGATTCAGGGTAGTCAATTTGCACAGCATCCACCGCCGTGAACTCCAAATCAAAAACTCTTCTTTTCGATACAAAATATTACAAATATTCTTGTTTTATTGCGAGACTCATGACTGAATGGACTGGAATCAGTCGACTGAACGAGTACAGTACAGTATAAACTTTCTTGCAAGTATTCCCGCCTCTTACGTTACGTCACTGCAGACCAAAAATCTGATTGGTTTATCTATCTGTCAGTCCAATGGGTTTGTTTGCCCCGCCTCCCTTGTAACTAATAGCAACCCAACGGTTCAGTTCACGAGAGGCACTTTTGAGCGATTCAAGAGAGAAAACTTTAACAAACGGTAAACTGAATATCTTTGTTTAAGTTTTGCTTTGTAATCAGTATTTTATCAACGTGAAATCATTTAAATTGAGCTAGTTAATGTTTAACTTAACTTGAGGCGCAGTTTTCTAAAATCTGGGGTCAAATTAGCAAGGCTGGAGCTAACTGATGGGATTGTAAATTAAGGAAACGTTTTATGCTTTCTTCTTCTTCTTCTTCCGTGAGGTTTAACGGCAGCTTACAACCTTCCGGTGTATTACCGCCATTTATGCTTTCTTGATGTACTGCATACTTGTTTTCCGTTACAAAAACAAACAAACAAAAAAACGAAAATATAAAAAATTAAAAAAAACGCCAAATATCTGACATGCCATATTCTGCTATTCTACTTCAGCAGTTGGAGAATAATCCAGTAAAATATTAAACAAAACAAATTACCAAACAGTTTACTCTGGCTGATCTGAGAAATAGAATAATAATAAATAAATAAAAATAGTGTTATCGACAACAAGACCTGAAAATCCTTCCCAAAACCCCAAGACGAAACCAGCTGCAAGAACAAGCAGCACATCTTCCCCTACTTCAGCAAATTTATTGTACTTATCACTGCCTCTGCAGAACCAAAACTTAAACGCAGCAGTTCTTATAGTTTCCACTAGATGTCGCCACATGCATTAATGATGCATTGATGAGTTCACGGATCCCACTTTTAAGTCTCATTGAGCTTTACAAGAAAGACCTGTTTTAAACAAAGAGCACTGATGAAGTACATACAACAATAGAAAATCATGTAAAATCATATAAAATGAAAAGTAAATAGAAGATAATATAAATTAAAAAAAACTGCTACATTATAAAGCAGTGTAAAATACTACAAACAGGAATATGTATTATGTATTCATTGTCAGTCTCATGAAAGTCTTACCCTCTCCCCTTACAGAAGAGAAAATGTTTCAGGGACCTCCTCTCATATTTATTAAACAATTTTCTTCAATTTCCCTATTTAATGCAATGAAAATATTTGTGTAACATTATCTTAAGTCTTTAAAAACCTGTTCTTTAAGAGCGTTGATACAATTTTTATTCATTCATTCATTCATTCAACCTTTATTTAGTCAGGTAAATCTTTTGAACCTCAAGGGCTCATTTACGAAAGCGACCTGCTAAAACTAAAGAACAATGAACAGCAGTGGTAGAATTTCCTTAAACAATAAACAATAAACAAACAAACAATAAACAATAGAAAACAAAAGAGAGAAAAAAACAAAAGAAAGTTTTTTTTTTTTTTTTTTTTAACAAAGTATCAAAAAACTAGCAAAACATTATAAGGTAGACGTATAAAATCAAAGACAGGAACAGATCTGCATTGGTTTTTGCCAGGATTCCAACAGATTCTGAAAACCATTTAGAGAAGTCAAGGTCGAGAGCTTCAGATCTTTTTGTAAGATATTCCATGAAGCAGGAGCGGAGTAGGAGAAGGCCCTTTTTCCAAGTTCAGTCCTCACTGACGGAACACTGCAGGTAATCATGTCCTGAGAGCGCACACTGTAGCTGCACTCACGCAAAGACATGTAGGAGGAGATGTATGAGGGCAGCAGACCAAGAAGTGATTTAAAGATGAAAATGTACCAGTGGAAGAGTCTGCGTGAGGTTAATGATGTCCAGTTAACCAGTGAATACAGGGTGCAGTGGTGGGTACGATAATCACAACCAGTTATGAATCTTAGTGCACCATGATAGACAACATCCAACATCCGCAGGGTGCTTGTAGGAGCATTCATGTAGAGAATGTCACCGTAATCAATGGAGGGAAGGAAAGTCACAGACACAAGGCGTTTCCTGACATTCAGTGATAGACATGATCTGTTTCTGAAAAAGAAACCCAGTTTAACTTTCAGTTTCTTCACTAGGTTTTCCACGTGGAGTTTAAAAGAGAGATGTGAATCAATCAGGATACCCAGATATTTATAGGAATCAACAAACTCAATAGGGACACCATTTGAAGAAAAAATCAGAGGAGGATCTGCTGGAACCGCCTTCCTATTTGAAAAAAACATCCCTTTTGTTTTATCAGCATTTAGGACAAGTTTGAGACGGAACAAATCTGACTGGATGATGTCAAAAGCAGATTGCAGTAACAGGAAAGCCTTAGCAACTGTTTTAGCTCGGCAGTAAACAACTGTATCATCAGCATAGAAATGTAAGGATGCATCAGGGATGCAGTGACCTACATTAGCTATGTAGATTGTAAAGAGAGTGGGTCCTAAAACTGAGCCTTGTGGTACACCATTTTTAACTGTTAAATAGCTGGAAAATCCGTGTATGGTTCGTTCTTTCGTTATTTCGTTTCAAAATAAAAACCAAATAACCGAACAAGCTTTGGTTATTTGGTAATTTCGTTTTAAAACGAAATTACAAAATAACCAAAGCTTGTTCGGTTATTTGGTTTTTATTTTGAAACGGAATAACGAAAGAACGAACCATACACGGATTCACATTGCCTCCGATTGGAAAGATAGTTAGAAAACCAACCGATGGTGTGATCAGAGAAACCGATTTCTGAGAGCTTATGACACAGGATGTTATGATCCACAGTGTCAAAAGCTTTAGACAGGTCTAAGAAAAGTGCAGCACAATAGTCCTTAGCATCCAATGCTTCAACAACATCATTCAGAACCTTCAGAGAAGCAGTTGTTGTGCTGTGTTTTTTCCTGAAACCAGATTGATGAAGAGGTAAGATGTTAAATGAGTCCAGATAATTTTTGATCTGAGAGTTTATCAGTTTTTCTTGAACCTTGGCTAAGATGCAGAGTTTAGAGATCGGTCGATAATTGTTCAGTGAGGTGGGGTCACCTCCCTTCAGCAAAGGAAGAACAAATGCTGTTTTCCAAGCATCCGGAATGGTGTTTTGGCTTATGGACAGATTAAAGATGTGGGTCACAGGGACTGTGATGATATGAGCAGCCAGCCTTAAGAAATAAGGTGGAAGTTCATCTGGACCTGCAGATTTTTTTGGATCAAGATCATTTAACAGTTTATTTACCTCACTATACTTTTAAAATTGGGGTATTTTTCGTTGAAGACACACTTACTGTAATTAACAACAGTTTTAATTTAAACTTCCAAAAATTACAGTTTTAAGAAAATTAAGAGTATCAAAAACCACTTTAAAATTTACCTATTCACTTAATGAACATAAAGGTATTGCCACTTACAGAATACCTTTTACATAAAACTGAACGGAATCATAACAGCAGTATAGTAACAGGGCTTAATTTGTAAACCGATTCATGCCGGAACACAAATAGTGGGCAGGCTGTCAAGAGTGGCAATGCGGGCGGTCTAGGGGGTCCTCCTCCAGAAAACTTTGAATAAAGTAGATGCAATTTCCTGCATTTTAATGCATTTTAACGGGTTGTTAAACGTGCTTGTAGAAAAAATATATAGTATATATATACAGTATATATATAATGTTTTTATTTATTTTTTTAAATAATTTTTTTTGTAATTTTGTGGGCACCCAAGCACTCGCTCGCAGACCTTTTCAGAACTACTGATTTAAAGCATTTCAACATGATCTGTATTGCAGGTGACCACTAAAATACTGTATATCTAATATAGATACAGAAAACTCTAGTTTTCTGATTTTTTTTTTTTTCCTTTTCATAACTGTGGTTGTTTTTGACTGTAGAAATTCTGTAAATCTAAATAACAAGGATGGCACCGAAAAAAGGAAAGCGTTCAAGAAGTAGAAAAGGGAAACGTGAAGGTAAAAATCTAATTATGGACCTCATTAATTTCATGCATTTTTGTCTCTGAAAGATTTAGTAGTGAGCTGACTGTTACTTTTCTCTCAGACAGGAACAGTCAGTCTTCTGCCCCACCTGGAAAGACTGGTAAGAGAATGTTAATAGTTTTAATTATTATTATTTATTTTTCTTTTCTTTACTGTCATTATTCCTGGTTCATTAGTTCATTTGTGTGTAGAGCTTGTCTTCTCTTTTTTATCTGCATGGATTTTCTGCAGGCATACCATTTTCTTCAAAGAACATGACAAACTACCGTATTTAGTGTTTACTGCTTGTTAACCCTACAGATTTTGTAGCCCTAAACATGAATAGAAGAAACCAACAGTAAAAACAATCCCTGCTTTGGACTCAATAACTTTTTTATTTTACAGTTTTACATATTATTTTGTTTAATTTTTCATGCAGTGCAGAAAATTAACTGAGGGATAAAATGATAAGTCATACCAGATAAATCACTGTAATGCCAATTTATTTGGACATTTGACATTTGATCTGTGCTGCTGATTTCTTTCCTATAAGCTGCTATATTCATACCCATCTGCTCACATCAGACTCATGTTCAGGCTGCTGTTTAATACACCTTGCTTATATTGTATTATTAATGTTTAGCATACCTTAGCTCATTGTATACTGTTTCTTTTTAATACTTCATCCATCCATCCATTATCTTTACCTGCTTATTCTTTTTTTGGGTTATGGGGTCACTGGTGCTCATGTCCAGCAGTCACTGTGCGAGAGGCGGGGTACACCCTGCAGGTCACAAATCCATTGCAGGGCCACATAGAGACAAGCGAGACAAACAACCATTCACTCTCTCATTTTCGATACTTTATATTGCTATTGTGGGGTGTAACTGGGACCTTGCGCACACTATTTTGTTCCACCTCATGTACCACATATGACACGAATGATGATAATGAGTCTAAATGTATTCTTAAAGTCATTATCAATGCAAACAGCCAGTTTTGTCAGAGTAATGATGTACGTTGATTCTGTAGAAGTAGTTTAGAGAACATTATGTAACCTTAGGGGGATTGAAGAAGAGATTAAAAAAAGGCTTGATAAATTCAAAATAACAAGACAACCCAACAAAAGCAACTAATTGAATTCTTGAGGGGGGGTGAACATTACACATCATACACTCTGTCTCCTAAACATACGTTTCCCATGAATACAAATTCCATAGCGGACACATAACTGTGTGAAATGAAGGGTGTGAGTTTCCACTACAATGATTTGGAAGGAGGCCTAAGTGGTGTGAGTGTAAAAGGTTGACACACCCAGCTGGGAAGTGGTTACTTTTGCAAAGCAAAGCTTTGCTTTAGCATTCCCGGCGTCCTCTCAGCAACCTTGTGGAAAGACTTTGAAGAGAGAAAAACCGCAAGCAGGAGGAAAACTATTATTATGCGGAGCCATGTTTACACTGTTGTGAGTCCCTGGTCTCAGCCTATGCTACGATTTGAAGGACATGGAGTAAACAAATAAACTACTGAATGTCCCCATGTGATATTGTAGGACGGTCAGTCCTGCAGGAAGTGGCAGATGATGGATCAGGCGTGTTGTCCATTTAATCAGAAAAATGGAGGAAATTGTGTTCTTAATCCTTGATTTCTGTGGCTTTACTTTATTTTCAATAATACAAAGTATTTGTATTATAAAGATCTGAAGCTCTCGACCTTGACCTCTCTAAATGGCTTTAAGAATCTGTTGGAATCCTGGCCAAAACCAATGCAGACATGTTCCTGTTTTTGATTTTCTACATCTACCGTATAATCTGTCTGTTTTGCTACTTTGATATCTTTGTTTTAACTTGTTTAAAAAAAATCTGTATTTCTCTCTTATGTTTGTCTATTGTTGATTGTTCAAGGAAAATCTACTGTTGCTGTTGTCATCATTCTTTAGTTTGTAGACAGGTCTCTCTTGTAAATGAGTCCTCGAGGCTCAATGAGATTAACCTGCCTAAATAAAGGTTGAATGAAT
>JBBPBX010013633.1:39128-49900 GCA_038048925.1 Garcialebias charrua
ATATATATATACATATATATATACATATATATACATCTATACATATATATATATATATATATATATATATATATATATATATATACAGGTAGTCCCCGACTTACGAGCGCTCTGACCTACGAGCGTCCGGACTTACGAGCTGGCGAACGAGAAGTAAATTTGTAAAAAATACAGCACTTTTTTGTGTTTTTAGATGAAAGTGTGTTAGCTAACCGTTTGGAAACACGTTTCCGACCATGTTTATGAACTAATATGAACGTTTTTGATGAAAAACGAGTGTTCGTAGTAGCGCTAGCATAAATGTTCCAACTTACGAGCGAAAATCCGGACTTACGAGAACACGTGCTTCGTGTTCCAACTTACGAATTTTCGTGTTACGAGCAACTCGCAGGAACAGAACTCGCTTGTATGTCGGGGACTACCTGTATATATATATATATATATATATATATGTATGTATACGGTATATATGATCCCCCCATATTTGTTAACACGTGATCCTGCCTTGTTTAGGAGACTCATTCCTTTATTTTTACGGTTTCTTTTTTAAATCATCCTTGGTTAGCCCTTTTTTTCTGCTTATTTTTGATAATGTTAAATGGGAGTTTATTTCAGATAAAATGTGTTCAAATCTAAAATATAAATCATGTTAAATTAAGCATTTTGCCATGTCTCAAGAATTCTAAATGAAAATAGTTTCCTTTTAACATCCATTGTCGTTACTGTGCTCCCACAAAAAGAAGCGGTCATGTCCAAATCAGCCTCCTTTGTCTTTTGTTTTTCTTCTCGTAACTGATTTTCAAGATCACCCTGAAGATATCTTCCCCTTGGTCTTGACATCAGCCACCCAGAAGCTCTTTGGCTGCCGAGTCGATGAAGACGTCACAGAGCAGAGCCCTTACAAGCTGCTGAAAAAAGACAACATCATACAGGACATCAAGACAAGAGCAGCAGTGTCTGATTTCAGTCCCGTGAAGAAGATTCTGATGGTAAGGTTAATGTTTTGTTTTGATATTTCTGTCAAATGAAACAGATCTAAAGACAAGGGCTGTCATTGCAAACAGAATATCTAGGTCAGGGGTCTGCAACCTGTGGCTCTGGAGCCACATGCGGCTCTTTGGTCCCTCTGCAGCGGCTCTTTCAAGCTCTGACCAAAACTGACATAAAAGTGAATTTTATTAGTTGTTATAACAACTAAAAGGGCTAATTTGAGCCGTTTTCCGGTAATTTATTTAGCTAATATATGATTACTAGAAACATTACATGGGGTAAAACACTCACTTTCACTTTTTGCTTCATTTCTTCAAAGTAGTCTGCATAATTCTTCTACAATTAAAAAATCACATAAGAATGCATAGTTTATTGTTTTAGTTCTTAGAAATTGGGCAAAAACTATATAATTGTTCCTTCTTTACATGAATTTCGACTTTTATTTTGTCTTAGAATGTAAAAATATCAATAAATGTTAAAAGTCATTAGATATTTTTAGTTTGATAAAATCACCCAGAAAAGCGCCCTCCAACAAACTTAAAGTGGTCCATGGGCCACCAGTTGAGAGAATCCCTGTTGTAGCAGGTATTGTGGCTCCGGACATGTTTGATTTAGTGAACAAAAGGGCAGAAATGGCTCTTTTGATTGTAAAGGTTGCAGACCCCTGATCTAGGTAAATGGAATTGTTCCTTTGGTTTGATTTAGATTAAATCCCCACCTCTCTTCCGATTCACACTCCTTCCTAGAATCAATGGCCCTCATGCACGAAAATGTTCTTATTCCTATCCTAAATTTCTACTACTTTTGTTCGTACGAAGCGTTCGTACGAACATGCCACGTCAGAACCAACAAAGTCTTCTATCCACAGGAAAAGCGTGTAAACGGGCTGCTTAAAGGTGATGAATTCCACCTGTTCTACTCACCTGCGCGTGCTCGCGGGAAGGTAATTTACATAATCTCCACCCCTCAAAACACCATATAAGGCCACGCTTCCTGCCTTCTGACAGCAGGAAGTGTCCATTCATTCAATCTAAAAGGAGAACTTCACGCGTTCGGAGATCTGCTCTCAGTGGCGCTGTGGCTACCCCCCCCCCCCGCAGGTGTCGGATGGTCAAATATCTCTAATTTTAGTGTACTGTGTTACATTATAGTTTCACTTATTCAGAAGAGCGCACCGCTACCCCCCACCCCCCGCAAGTGTCGGATGTGTTTTTGAACAGAAGCATTTTAAAATGTCTCGAAACTACAGTTAACTTCATATTAATATTGTAGTGCATGCTGTGTGTCCCGTGGGTCGTACAGTATCAGAAATCAAGAATAAATGGTTTGATCTGAAAATGGCTTCAAACAAACGTCTCGCCGCAGCACGACAGGTGGACAGTCTGCGAGATGGAGCAGACTTACTGCAAGACGCGCGATGATCCACACTCAGATGACAGTGCGCCCGCAGTCAACAGGCAGCTTAAATAAAAAATGACATGAAACGAATGAATAAGCTGGTTTCGCTTTGTTCTCCCCTCTCTCTGCGGTGCTGTGTGTGTGTGTGTGTGTGCGTGTGTGTGTGTCTGCTCGACAGTCGCGCGGCGTGGGGGGGGGCATGCCGACACTGGCGCGGGGGGACCCCGTGCCCACTGTTGGCACGGGGTGGGGGGGCGTGTGCCACACCACGCGCGGGGGCGCACGGTGGTCGAGTGGGGCGCGGGGGGGGGGTTTGAAGCCGCTTTCTTTTAATTTAACAAATTTGTGTCGTTGCATTTAATTCTTTTTAAACTCAGAATATTTTCTAAATAACGAAATATAAGTGATTAGTGATGGAAATCCATCTGGATAACGGCGGACCGACTGCTCGTAAAATATACGACAGGTCCAGACCACACGTACATTTTGTTCGTATCTGAAAAAAATCTTAGGATACGACAACATTGTTGGATGCCACAAATGATCCTTAATCGCTCGTACGCACAGGATAAGCACATATCTGTGCGTACGAACGGTTTGTGCATGAGGCCCAATGAGGTTATTGTTTCCTCAGCGGCCCAAACAGCCTCATCAGCTTTGCACACTAAAAGTAGTGTCATTTTTTTCTTTACCATGAAGAACGTCCTCTTCGCTGTTATGATGCTAACATGGTTGTCAGCCTTTTATTCCGTAATATTAGATATTTTAGTCTGAATTTATTATCTTGTCGCCAATTTACATCAAAACTTTTCTACTGTGGAATGAGGTTTTGTGGTTGCCCCAATCAGCTCATATACAGTACTTCACATTTATTCCAAAGTTATCCGTTTGTTTTTAATTCAGCACACTTCTATCTTACAGAAATACCCAGAGGACGAAATCTTGTTAGTCTTTGACTCAACGTTCACTTATGATCATAACTTCTACTTGGTTATTTCACCAGAAGCCAAGAACCGAATACTCAATGTAAGTACACCCTACTTGAGTTTGTATAAAAAGTACTTTGGGAAAGGTGAAACACCCACGCCTGCCTCCATCCTCATTTGGTCTACTCTGGGCCCTTGAGCAAGGACCTTAACCCCACTATCTGCTCCCCCGGGTGCCCTAGATAGCAGCTCTCTGCTCCACACAGAGGGCTGTGATAGCTCAGTGGTTGCATCAGGAAGGGCATCTGGCGTAAAAAACAATTTCCAAATCTTTGTGTGAGTAACTGTGGTGACCCCTGAAGAAGGGAGCAGCTGAAAAAAAAAAGAAAAAGTACTTTAATTAAATCCAAAACTGCATTCATGTAACATTCTCAAGTTTTAAGTGTTTCTATGTCAGTGTTTTCACACAGATGTGGATGATAGACAAGAGGTTAGGGTTTGTAATCTAAAGTGTATTTAAAATGTGATTAATCTCTAAGGATGAAATTATTTATTCATTGTTTACTTGTTTATTTATTTGATTTTTATATCAGTTTTAGAAGTCATGCTAAACTCTTGCCCCAACTAAGATTTCAACTTTCATACAGAATCTAACTTGTATTTTAAGTGTGTGCCTTTTTGTAATTTTGTCTGCATTCTGCAGCCCCCTGAGACCAATGAAGTCATTGAAACTCCTGCGACTGAAACACCAGCAGTGCTAGAGGCTGAAGTCAATAAAACTCCAAAACAAAAGCCATGGGTTTCTCTTGGAAGTGAAAATGAAATTGAAGCAGAATCCATCAAAGAGACTAGACCAAGGGTACTACAGTACTGTATATTGAAACCATACACAAACTATTTAATTAATTTAATTTTCTTTAATACATGGGTTGCTGTTGCATCATTCTGTTAGTTTTGTCTTCTTGTCTTAATCAGATAACGATACGCTGCTTTAGAAAACGGATGACACTTAAATTGCAAGTCAACTTTTCTGACAGTGAAACTGTCTTCATGGGGTTTGAGTCCTATGAAAACAAGAGTTTGAACATCAAGGTGATGCTGATGGACCGTGGAGTACAGGCTGTTCCAGTTGTGCTGCAGAACAGTACCCAGACACCCTGGTATGGTACAGTAAAATGAATTATGATGTTAAAAGGAACTTGTGTACTTTAGGACTTATATCTTTCAAATCGCAAGAACTACATTTACTTCAGAAGTGTGTTAAGATTTTTATTTCATACTTGAATGGCACCAAATGAATCCATTTGCTTCCTTGTTGTGTTAAAAAGAATTTCATACAGTGTTTTGTGCATTTGTGTCAATTCCACAGGATTGTTAAGAGGAATAACTGGACCCAGTATGAGCCAAGAGAGTTTAGTGAGGAGGAAAAAGAAAGGATCCTTCAGAGTGAGAGCATGAAGATTTTTTGTAAAGCAGTAACAACCAGGTAAAGTAGCTTATTTCTGTTAATGAGAATCAGTAAGTGACAATCCACACGTTGATGACAATTGAACATTCATATTTTCACTACGGTTTGCATATAACTGCATCATGGATGTTTTCCCTGCCAAGATTCTGATTTTTAGAACTGAAGTATTGTGTTTTACAACCCAAGCCACCCTCACTGTATGTGTATTTTTGTTGTTTTGTGTTTCTTGAAAAGAGAAAAGTAAGTTTTATCACATGCACTCATTTTAACTGTACCTATGAAGTGATGGTGGGAGGCATAATAATACCGGTAATTGAATTTCTGAAATATGTATCAAATTGCCTATTGTTTTGTAGAATGTTGCACACCCTGCAAGAGGAATCAATTTTCAATGTGTTCATTGAGGAATTGAAGGCTTTGGGGCCAAGGTGCAAAGTTGATGACAAGTCTGGGCTAAAGTCTGCGGATCTGGAACTTCAAATGATCTTTAAAGACCATACGTACACCGAAGGCAAGAAAATCAGCAGTGTTAACTGGCATCCCACCATCCATGGTAAAGTCCAACCTACTAGTCTGTAAACACATTTGTTTTTCAGAATAAAATAATCAAAATTCAAAATTTGATCATTCTAATCTAATCATGACCCACATTGAAAGTACAGTATTTAAAATGTGTCCTTCTTCGGGGGTGATATTTTATAGTATATGTAAAGTGGTCATCAGACTTAAAGCCAAAAAGATCTTAGGGACATTTTAAATTAAGTTGTTGGCTTGTGATGTTGCAGGTGTGATAGCTGTGGCTTTGATAGAACAAACTAAAGAGGAATCGGACAAGCCCTTTACATTTATCCCCAGACCTTCTTTCATTGTCTTCTACAGCTTTGCTGACTTCTCTAAAGCCCAGGTATGAACAAAAAACTCATGAGATGGGAACACCTTTCTGCTTAAAAGTAGATTTGCATTTCCCCCCCTCATATTCATTTAAGAAAAGCTTTATATGGCCTTGATTACTGTTTGACGTCATTTAAAACTAGGATTGTTTGTAGGAAAACTGGAGCACTTTTTTGTATTTTTACTGAAGAGTCATCCTGACCTTATTAATACTTTATATATGATGGAATACTTTTCTTGTATGTAACAGACTTTGTGAATTGTAAGATGAATTTAGAATTTTTGAGAGACCTCATCATATATAAACACTGTGATGGTAAGCATCTAATATATAGACGTGTGCTTCAAAGTATAATATTCAATCTTTAGTATGTGAAATTTTCTATGATTTTTGCAGTTGCTCCTGGAGTCCCCAGACGGCGTTGTTGCCTTTGAGTTTTGCCCGTCCAATTCAAACATTATTGTTGGTGGCTGTGTGAACGGCCAGGTGCTATTTTTTTATTTACTTTGCTTTACTGTTTTACATCTTTTATATTCTGCATCCTTCACATAACTCTGTAGGCCTGTCTGCTTTTCATTTTATTAGAAAGTCATAATGTTTCTTGTTGTCTTTCTGGTATTTTATTGGCTTTAAGTATCACTATCTTTTCCAGATGTTGATTTCTAATAACTAATTTTGTATTCCTGGTGTATCAGGTTGCAGTATGGGACATTTCTGCTCATTCCCAATTCTTGCATGCTGGCAGTGAAATGGTTAGTACTAACCCATTTGTAAGTACCGGTACACGTAGCCTGCTGTTTTTGTGTTTAATCTATGTATGATATTCAACTACACACAAATACTTTTTTTCAAAAACAGGGTTGGGGTTTGGTTTTTTTAGCCAAAAACTCTTAGCTCCACATACATACAGTACAGTACTTAGAATAATATTCTATAATAATATTTGACAAACTGTGGGAACCTATTTGTCTGTGTAACAATAATTTTAAAACAAAAACAAACTAAATAACAGTTAAAAATAAATACTGAAAATTCAGATAAAGTGTTTCATTTGGCTTAAATTCTAAGCAAACTCATAATTTACAAGCATGTCTTATTTCTTGAATGGTCAGATGTGTTAAAATTGAAACTAGAGACCCTTTAAGGTTTACCTACGCTGACATCTTCCACCTGACTGCTGTATTCAAACAGACATGCCCCATCATCCTGCCACATTTGATGATTTTATTACCTCTACAGTGGAACAGCTGTCGCCTTCATGTTTTTTACCCTCCTGTTCATTTCCATTCTATTTGTCCTCGTTTGCTCTTTGTCCTCCAAAGTCAACAGCACAATTCACATGTGATAGCTATTACACAAGTCCTCATCTACCACCATAAATGTTCTGCATACAAATAAAAACAGTCAAGCAAATCAGATTTACAGTTGAGACATGGGCAGTTGTATTTCTTAAAAAATACTTTTATTTGGATGCATCAAAACTCTGCTGCATCTATATGTAAAGAATTTGGTGAATGCCGTAATTTACCTTTGATAATGAACTGTTGTTAATGTAAGTTGTGATTTCCTTGTTTGTTACTGACTTCTATATTTTATTGTTTTGCTTAACTGCATTGTTTCCCTTCCCTTGATACTACAAGTGCCTGTTGATGATTGCCAGGCCAGCACTGTAAATAAGAAATTTCAGGGTAGAAGCTGTTCCTCAGTCTAGTTTTTCTACACTTAATGCTCTGCAACCTCCTGCCTGAGGGGAGCGGGGCAAAAGGTGAGTGTGCTGGGTGAGTGGGGTCCTTCATGATGCAGGTTGCCCTCTTCCTGCATCTGGAGGTGTAGATGTCTGTGATGGTGCGGAGGCTGACTCCAACAGACTTCTGTGCAGCATTCATCACTCTCTGCAAAGCCTTTATTTCTGCAGCTGTGCAGCCTCCATGCCACACATTGATGCTGGAGCAATGCTCTCCACTGCACACTTGTAGAAGGAGGTGAGCTTCCCAGTCCAGCCTGCCTCAGCTGCCTGCGGAAGTAGAGTTGCTGATGTTCTTTTGTTCTAAAAATGTTGAGTCAGGTCCTCTTTTATCCAAAAGACTTCTTCAGTTTGACTGAAGGAGTCTTTTGAATGAAATAATAAACATTTCAACAATGAACAATCTGTCCAGAGGGCCTGCTCAACCATTTTAGATTCATCTAACTGGAATATTGAACATGCATCAGAGCTTTCTGAGTCATTAATTTGAGAACAATTGTAATTTATTCTGTGCACAAATGGCAGTGACACCTTACAATGTGACCCAACATACTTGTACTTTTCATCAAATAGTTTGCTTTATTTTTAAGTTTCAGAGCTAAATTAACTCTTTTTTTCCTTGTCCATCCATCCATCCATCCATCCTCATTCGCTTATCTGGGGTCGGGTAGTAGCCTAAGTAGGGAGGCCCAGACTTCCCTCTCTCCAGCCACTTGGGCCAGCTCCTCCGGGGGAATCCCAAAGCGTTCCCAGGCCAGCCAAGAAACATAGTCCCTCCAGCGTGTCCTGGGTCTCCTCCCGGTGGAACGTGCCCGGAACACCTCACCAGGGAGGCGTCCATGAGGCATCCTAACCAGATGCCCGAGCCACCTCAACTGGCTCCTCTCGATGTGGAGAAGCAGCGGCTCTACTCTGAGTCCCTCCCAGATGACTGAGCTTTTCACCCTATCTCTAAGGGAGAGTCCAGACACCCTGTGGAGATAACTCATTTCGGCCGCTTTTATCCGAGATCTCGTTCTTTCGGTCACAACCCAAAGCTCATGACCATAGATGAGGGTAGGAACGTAGATCGACCGGTAAATTGAGAGCTTCGAATTTTGACTCAGCTCTCTCTCTTCACCACGACAGACCTGTACAGCGCCCTCTTCACTGCTGATGCTGCACCTATCCGCCTATCAATCTCACGCTCCATTTCCCCCTAATTTGTGAACAAAATCCCGAGATACTTAAACTCCTCCACTTAGGGCAGGACCTCCTCCCCGACCCGGAGAGGGCACTCTACCCTTTTCCGTTTCAAGACCATGGCCTCGGATTTGGACGAGCTGATCCTCATCCCGGCCGCATCACACTCTGCTGCAAACCGCTCCAGCGAAAGCTGTAGATCACGAGCTGATGAAGCCAATGGGACCACATAATCTGCAAAAAACAGAGAAGCGATCCTAAGGCCACCAAAAATGATTCCCTTAACACCTTGGCTGCGCCTAGAAATTATGTCCATAAAAGTTATGAACAGAATCTGTGACAAAGGGCAACCTTGGTGGAGTCCAACTCTAACTGGGAACGAGCCTGACTTACTGCCGGCAATGCGGACCAAGCTCTGACTCCGGTCGTACAGGGACTTAACAGCCCATATCAAAGAGCCTGGTACCCCATACTCCCGGAGTACCCCCCACAGGGCTCCCCGAGGGACGCAGTCAAACACCTTCTCCAAGTCCACAAAGCACATCTAAACTGGTTGGGCAAACTCCCACGCACCCTCCAGGACCCTGATGAGGGTGTAGAGCTGGTCCAGTGTTCCACGACCAGGACGAAAACCACACTGCTCCTCCTGAATCCGAGGTTCGACTATCCGACGGACCCTCCTCTCCAGAACCCCCGAATAGACCTTACCAGGGAGGCTTAAGAGTGTGATCCCCCTATAGTTGGAACACACTCTACGGTCCCCCTTTTTGAATAGGGGAACCACCACCCCAGTCTGCCAATCCAGGGAACTACCCCCGATGTCCACGCAATATGATTGTACAGCCACACTTCCAGGCTGTCATATTGTTAAGTTTGCAGATGATACAGCTGTGGTGGGATGCATCACAGATAATGATGAATCCAGCTACAGACAGGAGGTGGAACATCTGGAGAGCTGGTGCAAAGAGAACAACCTTCACATGAATGTGAAGAAGACGAAGGAGATGATTGTGGACTTCAGAAGGAACAAACACACCCACACCCCACTGTATATAGGTGGATCTGCGGTGGAGGTGGTCTCCAGTTACAAGTACCTGGGTGTACACTTGAATGATAACCTCAGCTGGAGCAATAACACCACCAGCCTGATCAAGAAAGGTCATCAGAGACTCTACTTCCTCAGACGGCTGAGACGAGCTGGTCTGAGCAGCCCAGTCCTCACCTCGTTCTACAGGTGTGCAGTGGAGAGCGTCCTGTGCTCCAGCATCAACGTGTGGCATGGAGGCTGCACAGTTGCAGAGAGGAAAGCTCTACAAAGAGTGGTGAAGGCTGCACAGAAGTCTGTGGGAGTCAGTCTCCCCACCATCACAGACATCTACACCTCCAGATGCAGAAAAAGAGCCACCTGCATCATGAAAGACCTCACTCACCCAGCACACTCACTCTTTGCACCACTCCCCTCGGGACGGAGGTTGAGGAGCATCAAATGTAGAACCACTAGACTGAGGAACAGCTTCTACCCTGAGGCTGTCAGACTCATGAATAAATAAATAATAAGAATAAACACTGCAAAATGTCACATCATGCTGATACTGATCTGTTTCTTGTTGCTGCGTTCATCTGTGACTATCTGCGTTCATCTGTGACCATCTGCTCATGTTCGTGCTGCTGTTTATAATGATGTTTTTCTACTACATTAGGGCTTAGTGTATTACTAGCTGATGTCTCTCTTAGTTAATCCTAGATGTTATTATTGTTTTTCTCTTGCATTTGTTGTTGGATGTAACTGGGACCCTGTGTACATAATCTCGTTTTCAACACATGTACTACATGCGGTGCAAATGACAATAAATTCTCTCTGACTCTGACTCTGAATATTGCAGAGACGTGTAAGCCAACACAACCCCACAACATCCAGAGCCTTAAGGAACTCTGGATGAATCTCATCCACCACCGGGTCCCTGCTACCGCGGAGCTTTTTAACCACCCCAGTGACCTCAGCACCAGAGATTGAAGAGCCCGAACCAAAGTCCTCGGGTTCCGCTTCCTCAGTGGAAGATGTGCCAGTGGGATTGACAAGGTCTTTGAAGTATTCTGCCCACCGACCCACAACATCCCGAGTTGAGGTCAGTAGCACACCACCCCCACTATAAATAGTGTTGTTGGTGTGCA
>JBBPBX010013634.1:0-52083 GCA_038048925.1 Garcialebias charrua
GTTGACAACTGCCAACACTACCTAGCGCTAAGCTAGCATTGCATAGATGCACTAGCTAAGATGCTACAGGTGTAGCCATATACTTATATGCAGACATTTTTTTTAAAGAAAGCTTTAGTAAGCAATGGCAATTCACACTAGTGTAACTTTAAAAGGGCAATATGAAAAAAAAAGAAGGAAAGAAAGAGGAAATAAAATACAAAATAATATAAAACAAACTACAACAAGTGGGTATATGTTTTAGGATGACTTTCAGAGCTATTTTGTCAACAAAATAGACTCTATCAGACAGAACATTGTCAGTTCATCCAACACCATCCAGTCATGTGCCTCTGCAATAACCACAGCTGTTTTTGACCAATTTGACCTGGTCTCACTGCCTCACCTCACCAAGGTGGTTCAGCAGATGAAACCAACTAACTGTTCTCTGGACATCATTCCCTCTAAAATGTTCAAACAGTCCTTTGATGTAATTGGTCCTTGTGTTTTGTCATTTATTAACAGCTGTCTATCTTCAGGTTTTGTGCCATCTGCTTTCAAACACGCTGTGGTCAGGCCTCTTCTCAAAAAACCAGGCCTAGATCCTACAGCTCTCTCTAATTTCAGACCAGTTTCCCATCTGTCATTTCTATCAAAGGTCCTAGAAAAGATTGTTTTTATTCAACTTCAATCTTTTCTAGAACTCAACAACCTGTTTGAAAAATTTCAGTCAGGTTTTCGAGCTCGTCACAGCACTGAATCTGCACTGCTCAAAGTACAGAATGACATTCTTCTGTCCCTGGATGCAAAAAACCCTGCTCTGCTGGTGATGTTAGACCTCTCAGCAGCTTTTGACACCGTCGACCATCAGGTACTAATCAACCGCTTGTCTCAGCAGGTTGGCCTCCAGGGAGCTGTGCTTGAGTGGTTCAAATCTTACCTGTCTGGGAGAACTTTTTCTGTCATGATAGGCGATCTGTCCTCCTCTTCATCAACCCCTCTGACCTCTGGCGTACCACAGGGATCTATTCTAGGGCCAGTCCTCTTCTCTCTCTACATGCTGCCATTAGGATCAATCATTGCACGTCATAACCTGTCTTTTCACATGTATGCAGACGATTTACAAATCTATCTGCCAGTCACTCCCAACCCCTCACCCAGTTCAAACACTCTTGTCAACTGCTTAAATGACATTAAGCACTGGCTCTCTCAAAACTTCCTCCACCTAAACACAGATAAAACTGAATGCATTTTATTTAGTGCACCTGGTGACACCAGCAACATCCTTCCCAGTCCCAGTGTTGGTTTCCCCTCCCCCACTTCAACCCGGTGGTCAGAAATCTTGGAGTGCAGCTTGACTCCAACTTAAAGTTTGATAAACAGATCAGTTCTGTTGTCAAGACCAGCTTTTTCCAGCTCCGACTGCTCTCCAAAGTCAAGTCATTTCTCAGCCGTGGTGATCTGGAGAAGGCCATCCATGCCTTTGTGACCTCCAGACTTGATTATTGTAATGCTTTGTATGTTGGTATTAATCAATCCTCCATCTCCCGTTTACAGCTTGTACAGAACTCTGCCGCGCGCTTTTTGACCAACACACGAAAATATGAACACATCACTCCTGTCCTGTCCTCTCTACACTGGCTCCCGGTTCAGTTCAGGATACAGTTCAAGCTGCTCCTGTTTGTTTTCAAAGCTCTGAATGGACTTGCTCCTCTGTACATCTCAGAACTTTTGAAAGCCCATCAGCCCGGCAGAGATTTACGCTCTGCCAGTCAACACCTGCTGGAGGTGCCTCGCTCAAGGTACAAACAATGGGGAGACCGGTCATTTTCTGTTGCCGGCCCAAAAGCCTGGAACAGTCTCCCCCTTGAGCTGCGTGCCACCTCTGATCTGACTCTGTTCAAAACCAGACTGAAGACCCACTTGTTCAAAAAAGCTTTCAGTGTGTAACTTTTATTACTTTTGGTATTTTAATATGTAGCATTTTTTATTTCCATTGCCTTTTTATTTCCACTTGTTCAAAAAAGCTTTCAGTGTGTAACTTTTATTACTTGTGTTATTTTAGTATGTAGCATTTTTTATTTCCATTGCCTTCTTTTATTGCTGTTGTTTCTTATTCTATTTTCATTGATTTATTGTTCCAGTTTATTCATCTTTTTATCCTGTTAAGCACCTTGGTCAATGCAAGGCATTGTAGGAAGGTGCTATACAAATAAAGTTTATTATTTTTATTATTATTATAATTTGGGGCCAGATGAGACGCCAGCGTGTCCTCGATCTGAGGCAGATTGGCCAGTCCCATGCATCCATTCCGTCCACGTCAAGAAACTGTGAGACGGGCAACAGCATGGGGGCCCTGGGCTGAGACCAAGTGCGCGTCAGCTCTGTGAGGAAGTCCGGAAAGATGGGCATCCTTTGCCTCGTGGCAGCTTGCTGCTTCGAATAAAAGGAATTTCCCGCCAACCTTGTGACTTTTTGATGAGGTGGCGGCTCCGGCCATGGGACCTGCAATGTGTCCGCCGCCCTGCGACACAAGTCAAACAGGGCAGGGATGGAAAAGTCCACCCCAGGGATAGCGGGTATCGGGGTGCGGGAGAGGTCTTCTCCCTGTTCCCCGTACTCGACGTCGACCTCGTCCGCAGAAAATTCCCCAGAGGCTGAAATCAAGATTTCGTCCTCGTTCATCATGCCTCGAGTGTCAAATTCGACAGTTAAGTCTACCATGGGAGCCAGCGCCTCTGGGCTGTCGCCCAATTCGACTCGGGTGCTGTTGTCCAAAGCATGCCTTCGAGCTCCGGTGTGGGAGTGAGAGGCTCAGTAGTGTCCGGGGGCGCCGTAGCCGCCCCCATAGTCCTGGTGACGAAGTCCGCCCGATGCCTCCTCACAGCCTCTAGCATCTGGCTGCAGTGTGGGCAAGAGTCGGGCGCATCCAGCGCCATTTTCGCGTGCAGTATTCCCAGGCAGACAGGACGGGCCTCGTGGGTGTCCGTCGCCGTGAGGTAAAAACTGCATCCGCTGGGGCAGGTGCGCGAGGTTGGGCTTGCCGTCCTGCTAGCTTTCTTTCGAAGCTTTGGCTTTCCTTTCTCCGGAGGCATGTCCGAGATAAGACGAGCGAGTCCTTCCAAGATCTTTTTCCGAGTTGTCTCCTCCGTCGTGTCGCTTTCGCTGGCTAGCCTCACTACGAATTAGCAGAGGTAGCAGTGTGATGCATTTAGCGCCGTCGAGCGAAGCAGTCTGTGGAAAGAGGAGAAGAAAAACTTCGAGGTTAAGTAAAAATGTGCTGGACTAGCTTTCGCTAGCCCAGCAGTATGCAGGATAAATTCTCTGTACGCTCTGTGTAGGGAGCAAGCTCACCTCTGGTTGAGCGATGGAACAACAGAGAGGTCCCGCGAAGAGAGTTCAGGTTTAAGCGAGGTGAAGGGCAATAAGAGATTGTTTGGAGGGTGTCAGCCCCTTAAGTACCCAGAGGGAGGGGCCTTTGGGATGGGGGTGACGCCCCTGCCGTAAAGGCGTGATTGTATTCCTTCAGGTAAACCGCGCGTTGCGCAATTTCCCATAGTGATATGTTGCACCGAGAGAACCAGACTGAAAGGGAACTCTCTTTACTTGAGACATTTTATGTATCCTTGCATACTATGAAAGTATTATGACTTTAGAAAGTGGTAGCTCGGCTAAAATGTTTTTACAGGGCGTCTGGTCCAAAGTGACTTGGTTGACAAGCCCCCCTAGTGGTCTGTGGCCCCCCCTGTATTTTTAGTTTTAGTTTTTAGCACATCTCACTTTCAGTTACTTTGGTGTTTTTGGTATTTGTAGCATGTTTTGTTTTTTTTGATTGTGTGTTTCTTCATCTATTTTCTGTGATTGAAGATTTTTTTCTGTTGCATTTGTTTTTTTGTTTAGGAGTTAGGATTATTCATGTGTTTGCAGCACGTTTTAACTGTTTGCTGTGCATTTAGCTGTGTGTAGCTTGTTTGCACCTGTCGTCCACCTTTGAGACGGGACTCCTCAGTGACTAACCATGAAAGATGTACCTCTTCTGGTGTAAGTTCAACTAGATTTTTACAGAAGCTCTCGTATTAAAAATCAAAGCACCACCTAGTGGTCAAATATAAAAATCAAATGTTTCGTAATAAAGGTACAAAGAAAAAACATCATAGAAAGGAATGAGTTAATTTATATGAGATTAAAAAAGTCAAAACAAAGGTTATTATTCATTTAAACTGCTTTTCTCTGATGTGGATCCCCATGTGTTTGTTTAAAGTTGACTTCCGTCCAAACCTTTGTCCACAAAGATCACAAGCAAATGCTTTCTGTCCTGTGTGAACTATCATGTGTCTGTTTAAATGTGACTTCCGTCCAAACCTTTGTCCACAAAGATCACAAACAAATGCTTTCTGTCCTGTGTGAACTATCATGTGTCTGTTTAAAGTTGACTTCCATCCAAACCTTTGTCCACAAAGATCACAAACAAATGCTTTCTGTCCTGTGTGAACTATCATGTGTGTGTTTAAATTGACTTCCGTCCAAACCTTTGTCCACAAAGATCACAAACAAATACCTTCTGTCCTGTGTGAACTATCATGTGTGTGGTTAAACTTGACTTCTGTCCAAACCTTTGTCCACAAAGATCACAAACAAATGCTTTCTGTCCTGTGTGAACTATCATGTGTGTGTTTAAATGTGACTTCTGTCCAAACCTTTGTCCACAAAGATCACAAACAAATGCTTTCTGTCCTGTGTGAACTATCATGTGTGTGTTTAAAGTTGACTTCTGTCCAAACCTTTGTCCACAAAGATCACAAGCAAATGCTTTCTGTCCTGTGTGAACTATCATGTGTCTGTTTAAATGTGACTTCCGTCCAAACCTTTGTCCACAAAGATCACAAACAAATGCTTTCTGTCCTGTGTGAACTATCATGTGTCTGTTTAAAGTTGACTTCTGTCCAAACCTTTGTCCACAAAGACCACAAACAAATGCTTTCTGTCCTGTGTGAACTATCATGTGTTTGTTTAAAGTTGACTTCTGTCCAAACCTTTGTCCACAAAGATCACAAATAAAGCTTTCTGTCCTGTGTGAACTATCATGTGTGTGTTTAGATTACCCTTTCTGTTAAATCTTTTTCCACAGTCTTTACAACTAAATGAGGTCTGTCTTGACTGTCTTTTCTCGACTGAGCCTCCAGTTTTCTTCACTTCAACACATTCCTTGACAACCAAACAACTTGAAGACGTCACTGACTGACTTGTCTTGTGAAATTGTTTCCCATGCTCAGTGAAGCTGCAAGATTTGTTGACAGTGTTTACGCCTGACTCAGGAGCTCTGCTCTTCTTCCAGTCTTTGTCACCGTCTTCAGGTTCTGACCCAGAGTCTGATAAGTCTTTTAGCTGAGAGTCAGAGTCATTCACATCATCACCTTCATCATCCTCACTGACTTCAGTCTCTGAAGAGCTGCAATCATCTCCATAAGTATTTAGATCTGGGTTCCTGGTAGTCTCTGCTCCTCCACAGTCCTCTCCACCAGTTGATGCTTTCATCTGGTCAGCTGAACTGCTGGTTGGAAGATCTTCCTCTTTTACTTGGTGCTGATGAAGCTGTAAAAATAGACGTTTCTCTTCATCTTCCTCACTCTTCAAAGGAACAGCAGTGAATGCAAACCCGGGGTCATCAGTCTCTGTTTTCACACAAAACTGCTCTCCCTCTTGACTGGTCCACAGTTCCTCATCTTCCTCCTTTATGTTGAGGGTCTCTGGATCCTGTTGATCCACCCCAAGCATCTGTACTTCAGGAGCTTCTTTAATCAGAACCATCTGCTGAACATCTGCAGGGACCACAGAAAACGTGAACATCAGGCACAATTATAACTTTAAATTCACACATACAGCGATGCTTGAAAGTTTGTGAAGCCTTTAAAACTTTATAAATTTCTGCATAAAAATGACCTAAAACATCATCAGATTTTCACACAAGTCCTAAAAGTAGATCAAGAGAACCCAGTTAAACAAATGAGACAAAATATTATACGTGGTCATTTATCGAGGAAAATGATCTAATATTACATGATTTTTCCTGAGATTTGTCATGCTGTTTTATCAGTAATGCACAAAAATAAATTAAATATTGACAAGAGCATGTAGTGTTCACATGAACTAAGTTTACCATACCATACCATACCATTTTATTTATAAAGCACTTTAAACAGGAACAAGTCCACACCAAAGTGCTGGACAAACAAACACGCAACAGGCAACACAGACAATGAAGTACAACACGAAAAACATAAAAACATTGCAGATCATAAATCAAACGATCCAATACAAATCAGCTGGCATTGAAAGCAATGGAGTAGTAGTGAGTTTTTAACCGGGATTTGAAAACCGAGAGGGAGGGGGCCTGTTTGATGAGCAGCGGTAACTCGTTCCAGAGTCTTGGGCCTGCTACAGAGAACGCCCTGTCACCCCTGCGCTTAAGGCGAGTTTCTGGAACTATTAAGAGTACCTGATCCTCTGACCTCAAAGCACGTGGAGGGACATATGGGTGTATCAGATCCGAGAGATAGGCGGGGGCGAGACTGTTCAGCGATTTGTAGACATACATGAGAATTTTGAATTGGATTCGAAGATGAACCGGTAGCCAGTGAAGGGAGGCCAAGACTGGTGTAATGTGCTCTCTTTTGCGTGTGCTGGTTAAAAATCGGGCAGCTGCGTTCTGAACCAGTTGTAATCGTGCAATGGTGGCTTGACTGACGCCAAACAGAAGTGAATTGCAGTAATCAAGCCTAGATGTAATGAATGCGTGAATCACTGTCTCCAGGTGCTTTTTGGATAATATGGGCTTCAGCTTAGACAGACGCCTCAGCTGGAAAAAACAGGATTTGACGATCATGTTTACATGACTGTTGAGTTTCATGGAAGGATCCATTATCACTCCCAGATTTCTTCCACACTTCCAGATAAGTTTGAATTTATATCCATCCATAGCCATTGTGAAACAAACTGCCTCAACTGTACTCGTCAATGTCTGAAAGTAAACTAACAACTTGTAATTGTTACCAATAAAAACAACTGATTTTACTTATTAATAACAAATTATAGTGTAAACTTTTGGTGGTGAATGATGCATATTTAGAGGTTTGTTTTATAATACAGTAATATATATGGTTACAACGATCACAAAAAAACCTGTGACACCCTCTTTACGGCTGGGGTGTCACCCCCGCCCCAGAGGTCCCGCCCTCTGGGTACTTAAGCGGCTGACGCCCCCGCATCAGTCTCATAGTGCACTTCACTGAGCTTTCAGCATTGAAAAGGGCCAGGTATGTTGCACCTCGTTCCCCTCCTTCAGGGAACATGAGTTATGGTACATGAGTTATGGTGCATAACTTTCAGTTCCCTTTCAGTCTGGTTCTCTCGGTGCAACATATCACTGTGGGAACGTAATTCACTCACGCCCATGAAATGCTCAGTGAAATGCAAATGGACCACCCGCCTCACACGGCAGGCATCCCCCAGCTGCTCTCTTCAAGTTTTGTAGAGAGTATGATCTGGGAGGAGAAAGAAACCCATTGCAGTAATAGAATAGAATAGAATATATCTTTATTGGCATATTTGCACCAAGGTACAAAGTGTTGCAATTGGCGCACGCACCATCCTAAGTGGGACGTACGCACGGAAAGCCGCAGCAGTTTAAAACCGCGCCGCCAACAATCAGATATGGAAAAAGGAACATACAGTCGGGAAATCATTGGTATTCAAAAAAAGAATCTATCACATTTTGTCTTAGGACACTATATGATAAAGTCGAAAAAACTCTACCAGCTTTAGCACGAATAGACAAGACATGTTGCATTTGATGGCAAGCAGGGAGATTTAGTCCATGAATAATCATTTCAGATAAGCACAGTCTGCAGATGACTCAGCTCGGCTCCATCTGAATGTACACGGAGACCTCTGGGGGTGGGGGTGGGGAGGGCAGCGAGTTCTCAACAGCTTTTCGACTCCAGGAGAAGTTTGCAGTCAGCCTTCTTTTCAAGGTTGCTCAGAGTCCCGATTAGATTAGTCGCTTTATTTATTTTCAGGCCAGGCTACAGTGTACTTTCGACTGCAGCCTTGAAGTCCAAGTGCTGTTCAGGTCCAAATCGCCGAATCATGTGAGGTTCCCAGCTACAAATCCCCCCTATCTGTGCCCTGATGGAGCCCGGACGGCTGTAAACGAGTCCCAAAACACACCGCAGGTCCGCGGCTGTCCACCGTTGCTCCCAGCATACGGTTCAGCTCGTACAACAGCTGGGACGTTGAGGTCATAGCCCGGATCAAAGAATCGTGCTGAGTAGAAAGTCTCGCCAGCGCGTTGATCGCCGAGGCAGCCTTCCTCAGCTTCCAGTAGCAGAAACCTTCGCCAATACCAAAAAACAGAGCAGCTGCCACCAATATTCCAATAATCCACAGATCTTCCACGTCTTCGACAGAGACAACGGTCAGACACATTGGCTTCCACTCGCTCCACGAGTCCATAGTGTATCCTACCGCATGCGTGTCGACAGGGCACGCCAGCTCTCCTGGTCCGGTGCGCTTCGTGGAAAAAATTTTATCGATAGAGGAAATAGCCCACGCAAATAAATCCATTTTCAAATTGGTTCGAGTGAGCGCTGAAGAGTTACAGACGAGACAAAAATGCAAAAGCAGGGAGGAGGAAAGCTTAAGGGAGGAGAGGAGCAAAAAGAGATGCGACCTGCTTTGCCAAGTGCCGGAAGTAAAGCATCGGCTTGACGTTTACCACTGGGTAGAAATATAAAACACAGACTAGGGGCAGCAAAAGCGTGCTCCACTAGCATGAAAGATCAGTCTTTAGTTCCATATGGGACCTGACTGGCAAGAACAGGTCCTCTCGAAACAAGGGGCCCACCTATGGGGAGAGGCCCTGTGCATGATGTTATTGACAGCTTATTGGACAACAACAAACAGAGTCATAAGTCCTCAGCCAGTTCCCTGCAGAGGCCAGGCTGAGAGCCGCCACAGCTCTGGACGTGGGTGTAAAAGCTGCCCGCGTGCCTGAGTTAGCAGATAAATAAAATAAAAATAAATGTCACATTTTTGTCGTCTGTGTATGTTTCCCATACTTGACAGACAAAATTGGTCTCTGCATTTAACCCAACCACCACCAGGTGGTGCAGTGAGCAGCCGTAGTCAGCGGCCGGGGAGCTGGGGAAAATAGATGTGCACTCATAGACACCCCAAGGTGTGCCGTGGCCGGGGTTCGAACCTGGGTCCTTCGGATCCCAAGTCCGATTCCCTTGCCACTACACCATCTTGGCCCCACTCTATGAGGAGGCAATTTCCATGGTGTCCCTGACAACATTGAGATTATTTCTTGAAACCATGGTTGCTGCGGCCACCTGGGGGCTATAAGTATCAGAGAGAGGGCTCCCTGACGTACACGCTCCAGCGTCACTCCTATCAGAGGGACGGGTGGGAATGCGTAGTACAGCCTCCCTGCAGGCCAGTCATGTGCCAAAGCATCCGTCGCCAACGGTGCATCTGTTTCCTTTAAAGAGAAGTAAAGGTCACACTACGAGTTGGCTCTACAAGCAAACAAGTCAACTGAGGCCTTCCCGAACCGTGACCAGACCTGATCCATTACCCGTGGATTCAGGCTCCATTCTGACGCCACGAGGGGCCCTCTTGAGAGGGCATCCACTCCATAATTCAATTCACCAGGGACGTGAGTTGCCCTGAGTGACAAGATTCTTGGAGCATACCACGTGAGCATCCTTTGCGTCAGTCCAAGGAGGGCCCGGGATCTCGTCCCCCCCTCCCTGTTGATGAAGGACACTGTGGTCTTGTTGTCCGATTTTACCAGGACGTGTTGCCCCACAATCAGACCTTTTTTAAAGAAGTATTTCATTGACAGGAATACGGCCAGTAATTCCAGGAAGTTGATATGTAATCTTGCTTCCTGTTTATTCCAGAGGCCACGAGCATTCTGATTCCTGCAGATCGCCCCCCATCTTGTCTTTGAGGCGTCCGTTGTGACGACCACACGAGATGACACTCTACCCAACGGGACTCCTTCCGTGAAGGTAGATAAATCTCTCCAAGGTTCTAGCGCCCTCAGGCACTCTGAACCTATTTTAACCTTCCCTGCTCGACCCAGCGAGACAGGTTGAATCTGTTGGTTTAGCCATATCTGTAGGTCACGCATTTTCAGCAATGCGTGGGGTACACAGGGAATAGCTGCTGCCAAGAGGCCTAAAAGACATTGGCACATTTTCATGGGAACCCGATGGTCCAGTTTAAACCTTTTCAGGCAATGGTGAATCGAGGAAACACGTTCCTCCGAAAGCCATGCTTTGTACCTTACAGTATCGATTTGTACATCCAGAAATACGGTAATCTGTGATGGAACCAGATTACTCTTTCGTAGGTTTATGACGAAACCGAGAGACTCCAGTAGGGGTGGGCCATATCGTCTCGTTTACGATAATACCGGTGGATTTTTTGACACCGGTGAAAAAATTATATTGCGGCATCCTATGATGACGTCATTTGACTGTGTCTAACTTTGCGATAACGGTGGTTTTGTGGAGGAACGATGGGCGAAGCAAAACGACACTGTGGACCGCGTGAAGCAGCAGACAGCAGCCGGTGTTCCGTGGAGACTGTCTTCATGTGGAGATGCACTACATTTTGTTAATACGCATGCGCGCGCACACCGCGAGGAGGAGGACCGAGCTAGCATTAGCCTCTTAGTTGCATCCTCGTAGCTTCACCGGGCAGCCGGCTTTGAGCGATCAGAGGTCCCTGGAGCTCGCCTCGATGTCGGACTGGAAGCCGAAGACATCGGGGGACAACGAGCTAACTTGGAATAATAAAGCCAACAACCTTTTAGGAGGTGCAACTAAACCGGACTGCCCGAGCTGCGGATTCGGGGTGGCTAAATGCTAACACATGCAGCTGAAGGCGGCGCGCACAGACTGCGGCGTCGGTAATGCTGGTTCCTCACCAAACGCATCCAAATGCTCCTAATGCTCTGTGTTTGCTGCTGTAAACAGATGTCTGTCCCCACCGAACGTCTGCAGACGCGCAGTGGGAGGAGCGTGTCGTGGCTCCCTTCCTGGTCAGATCCGTGTTGTTTATGTACACTGGGCAGATAAAACCAGCTGTACGTGCCTCGTCAATACTTGTGTGTGTTTTCTACGAGCCGAACTGAAGCTCAAAAAGTATTTGTTGAGATTAAAACTTTTTTGTAAGTATCTCGGGTCTTGTTCACGAATGAGGGAAAACTGGAGCGTGAGATCGATAGGCGGATAGGTGCAGTGTCCGCAGTGAAGCGGGCGCTGTACCGGTCTGTCGTGGTGAAGAGAGAGCTGAGTCGAAAGGCAAAGCTCTCAATTTACCGATCGATCTACGTTCCCACCCTCATCTATGGTCATGAGCTTTGGGTTGTGACCGAAAGAACGAGATCTCGGATACAAGCGGCTGAAATGAGTTTTCTCCGCAGGGTGTCTGGACTCTCCCTTAGAGATAGGGTGAGAAGCTCAGTCATCCGGGAGGGACTCGGAGTAGAGCCGCTGCTTCTCCACATCGAGAGGAGCCAGTTGAGGTGGCTCGGGCATCTGGTTAGGATGCCTCCTGGACGCCTCCCTGGTGAGGTGTTCCGGGCATGTCCCACCGGGAGGAGACCCAGAGGAAGACCCAGGACACGCTGGAGGGACTATGTTTCTCGGCTGGCCTGGGAACGCCTTGGGATTCCCCCAGAGGAGCTGCTCCATGTGGCTGGGGAGAGGGAAGTCTGGGCCTCCCTACTTAGGCTGCTACCCCCGCGACCCGACCCCGGATAAGCGGACGAAAATGGATGGATGGATGGAAAACTTTATTTTTTTTTATGTTTTGGGGAGATGTGCGCTCGAAAAAAAAAGCAGAAACTTTATAAATGCCATATTTTCCTACCGGATGCTGTTTTCGTCCACAGAAAGTCCCGTTCCGAGTGGTTGCTGATAATCTGCGAGCAGAAGAAGCAGGGCAAACCCAGCTTCTACAGTGGCTGCTGGCTGCGCGCGCGCGCGTGCGTGCGTGACAAGGGGCTGCCGGGTGCTGCCGCGCTGCTTCAAATGCTGTAGATGCGCCGCGAACAGCCCCGCTGTTCCAAGATGCGCGGCCCCCTAGACTTTCAATGTAAAGTGGCTGCTTCAGCTGCGCGAGATGCGTTTGGTGAGGAACCAGCATAAGTTATTAAAACTTTTTCTGTCTCCAACTGTATGAAGTTAGGATACTAACAGTCCTTCCTGTAAAGGGTTTAAACTGCGTGGTGCTACAGAAAGCTGCAAAGCTCAGACGTAACGCAGCGGTGCTAACAGCTGGAGCTAACAGGCAAACTGATGACAGAAGCTGAGAGAGAGAGAGAGAGAGAGTCTTTATTGTCATTTGCACCGCATGTGGTACATGAGATGAAAACGAGATTATGTACACGAGGTCCCAGTTACATCCAACAACAAATGAAAGAGAAAAACAGTAATAACATCTAGAACTAACTAAGAAAAGCATCAACTAGTAATACACTAAGCCTAATATAGTGGGAATAAACAGCAGCACGAACATGAGTCTGCATGAGCAGATGGTCACAGATGAACACAGATGAATACAGCAACAAGAAAACAGATCAGCATCAGTATGATGTGATATTTTGCAGTGTTTATTTTTTTATTTTATTTTTATTTATTCATGAGTCTAACAGCCTCAGGGTAGAAGCTGTTCCTCAGTCTAGTGGTTCTACACTTGATGCTCCTCAACCTCCGTCCTGAGGGGAGTGGGGCAAAGAGTGAGTGTGCTGGATGAGTGAGGTCTTTCATGATGCAGGTGGCTCTTTTCCTGCATCTGGAGGTGTAAATGTCTGTGATGGTGGGGAGACTGACTCCAACAGACTTCTGTGCAGCCTTCACCACTCTCTGCAGAGCTTTCCTCTCTTCAACTGTGCAGCCTCCATGCCACACGTTGATGCTGGAGCACAGGATGCTCTCCACTGCACACCTGTAGAAGGAGGTGAGGACTGGGCTGCTCAGACCAGCTCGTCTCAGCCGTCTGAGGAAGTAGAGTCTCTGATGACCTTTCTTGATCAGGCTGGTGGTGTTGTTGCTCCAGCTGAGGTTATCATTCATGTGTACACCCAAGTATTTGTAGCTGGAGACCACTTCCACTGCAGACCCACCTATTTTCAGTGGGGCATGGGTGTGTTTGTTCCTTCTGAAGTCCACAATCATCTCCTTTGTCTTCTTCACATTCATGTGAAGATTGTTCTCTTTGCACCAGCTCTCCAGGTGTTCCACCTCCTGTCTGTAGCTGGACTCATCATTGTTTGTAATGCATCCCACCACCGCTGTATCATCTGCAAACTTAACAATATGACAGCCTGGAAGTGTGGCTGTACAATCATATGTGAGCAGAGTGAACAGAAGGGGGCTCAGCACACATCCCTGAGGAGAGCCAGTGCTGAGGGTTATGGTGGAGGAGGAGAAGTTGTGGATCTTCACGGACTGTGGTCTGTCTGTTAAGAAGTCTAGTACCCAGTTACAAATAGAGGGGCTTAGTCCAAGTGTAGATAGTTTGTCTATCAGAGTTTGGGGGATCATGGTGTTGAAGGCAGATGTGAAGTCCACAAAGAGCAGACGCACGTATGAGTCCTTCTGATCCAGGTGGGTGAGAGCAGTGTGGACCACGGAAGAAATGGCGTCCTCTGTTGATCGGTTCTCACGGTATGCGTATTGATGAGGGTCCTCATTGATGTTGACGGTTGCCTTGATGTGGGACATGACCAGTTTCTCAAAACATTTAGCGACTATCGGGGTGAGGGCCACCGGTCTATAGTCATTCAGACCAGTCACTGTGGAGCTCTTTGGGACTGGGATGATGGTCGCGGTCTTCAGGCAGGTGGGAACTAACTCCAGTGCAAGTGAGGTGGTGAAGATGTCAGCCAGCACCTCACAGAGCTGGTCCGCACATTCCTTCAGAACTTTCCCTGGGATGTTGTCTGGTCCGGTTGCTTTATGAGGATTAATCTTTCTGAGACTGCCTCTCACTTCTGCTGCGGACACCCTGAGATGCTCTTCATCTGGTGATGAGGTGAGTCTGGTGCTAGCAGGTCTGTTTGGATCATCAAAACGTGCATAAAACTTATTGAGGGCATCAGGCAGAGATGGGTCCCTGGGGCATTGTTTGTTTTTGCCTTTGTAATCTGTTATGCATTTAATACCCTTCCACATGCTCCGTGGGTCTTGTGAGGTGAACTGTCCCTCGATCCTCTGTGCATACGTGGCCTTGGCCTTCTTAATGCCATCCTTCAGTTCATTCCTGCTCTTTCTCAGCTCCACTTTATCTCCTGACTTGAATGCAGTGTCTCTGGCTGCTAGCAAGGCGTGAACTTCTCTATTTAACCAGGGTTTCCGGTTCGGGTAGGATTTCACATATTTTTTTATGGATACATTCTCAGAGCATGTACTGATGTAACCCAGGACTGAGGAAGCGTACAGTTCCATGTCCACTGAACTTCCATCAGTGGCCGCTTCCCTGAAAACAGACCAGTTTGTCCTCTCAAAAGTTGCCGGTCAAAGCTGCCGGTCAAAGTAAGAAATTATTTTTTTTATTTACTGTATGCTCTTTTAAAATGTGTTAAAGAGTTTGAATAGTCATTACCGCACACGTACGTGTCAGTGGCAGCTGGTGCGGTATATATATTTTGGCTTGTTAAATATGAATATATTTTTTTGTATTCTGGTGACTGTTTATGAAAAGTCATTTTGAAATTACACATTTGTTTGGTTGATTCAATAAAAGGAGAAAATGTGAAATATCATCTGATATCGTTATCGGGGTATTTCAAAAAATATATTGTGATAACATTTTTTGGCAATATCGCCCACCCCTAGACTCCAGGTGAGAGATTACACTGTAGGAGTGTGACTGGGCCTGCATTCTGCTTCCAGCCAGAATCAGAAAGTCATCCAGATAGTTCATGACCCTGCACAGCGTCTAACATCAGGCCAAGCATTTCTAGTAGCATGAATAGCTGTTTTTAGGTTCTCCACTGCAGGGCAGGAACGGTGCAGGCATAGGTACAGATGTCATCGTCGCCAATTGTTATGTTTGCACTTTAGGAACGAAGCAGGACCTCAATCAGCAGTACATTTAACAGTCTTTATTCATCCATTGTGATCAGCATTACATCAAAACAGTCAGTTATATATATCACAACAGGTGTACAGTATCATCTCATTATCTCTTCCTCATCTCCTTTTCTACCTTCAACCTTAGTCACCTCTGCCATCTAGTGGTGAACACAACAAAATGCACAAAGGCGTGCCAAAGGATGTGGGAAATTCAGTTTGAATCTCCTTAATCATGACCACTTTTGTCAGGACATAAAAAGAATAATCGTTGAGTTAAACAAAGACTCATCACTGTCAAATTATAGAGTGAAGTGGGATCACTTAAAATATAATTCTCAAATTTAAATTTAATTTGTCAAATTTCAAGTAAACTCAGCAAACAAAGAGAAGCTGACATTGTAAAAGAAATTCATGACATTCATTTACTAAACGAAGATGACAAATGACAATTGATCCTCATACATTCCTAACTAGACAATATTTACATCAACAAAGCCAAAGAAGCCTAAATCCTGTCGAAAGCTAAATGGACAGAAGGGGGGTAAAGATGTTCAGCATATTTCTGTAGACTAGACAAAAAGAGACGGTAACAAATAAGGGTGTAATGGTACGCTAAAATCACATTTCGGTTCAGTAAAGTATCAAGGAGGGCTTGGTTCGATATATTTTCAGTACAAAAAGAAGCGAAAATGAAGACTTACAAAATGTTTATTTAGAAAATTTGCCAAGTAAACAATACGTTTGTATAAAAATAAATACAATTCCTATCAGCAACCCATTTGGATGACATTTTAAATAAACAGCACGCTTTACAATAAGTAAACTATACTAACAATAATAAAAATCTTAATAAATACATTAACAGTCAGAACCAGAACAATAAGCAGCAACTGACTGTTTACAATCTAACTAATCAAGTTTTAAGTTTTTGGCCAAAAAGACCAACTTGTCCACATTTTCTAAAGCACAGAGCTAGTTGCAGTGAATATCTCCAGCGGTGGAGAAAACCGCTCACTAAAGGCTCGGTTATAGTCGCGCTTTGGTCCGCAGGCTGGAGTGTGCGTGCTGCGCGTGCACTGAGCCGTGCGGCTTGATGCGTTTATAGTGTCGCTGGCGGCGCACGGCAAAGTGTTGTTCTTTTACGGACCAGCGGCAGTATCTATTACGCGTCACATGACATGTCACGTTTGTTACACGTCACCGCTGGCAACCTGGAAATGTGGGCCGAACCTGGAAATGTTGGCCGGTGTTGTGCTAAAAATCGATGGGCTGCCAAATGGAGGCTGCGTGCACAGGAGGACTTTAGCAAGAATTTAACAAGATTAACACTTAAAAACAATTGTTTGTTTGTTCTAAATTATAGTAAAGGCGTGTCTCAGTCAAACTTTTACTTACAGGTAATAGATGCACTTTGATGGTCAAATCAGCTACATTTCGCTGAGGCGGTGCAGCGAAATGCAGCTAATTTGGTTGCTCGAGGCAGACGACGGTGGCATACTATGGCAAGCTGATTGTATCATTAATAGTCACTTTTACCTATTACATGATACAACGGCATCCCTTACTGCTCTGCTGCCATCTAGTGGCTGAAAATGGTAGTGCTCAATATTTTCTGTCAGAATGAATGAAAACTGTCATATCTCAGCCAAAAATTGGTTTATAAATATGGGGAAAAAATCCATAATTGTGTTTATTTGGTTTATAAGTCTCAGGGCATGCAAATTATGCAAAAAACTGCAACTTATACCATGAAAAATATGGTACTTAAATTTTGACTGGCAGCTTGTTTGAGTGTGCCAAGATCAACACCGGTCTAAAAAAAAAAGTCATAGCAGTTCATACAACCGATTGCACAGCTGTTATGGCTGAAATATTGTGATATTCCTGCTAGATGTTCTACAGCTTGCTGCGCTTGTTGCTTGCATCTTGCTCAAGTTACCTCAGAAGTTTTATGTAAATATTTGAATAAATAAAAATTCACACAAATGTATAGGTTCATAAAATCGCGTTTGTATAAACCACTATGAATATTGTGAGACTGGGGTTAATTTATGAGCAATGGGAGCGATCCACTTTGGATGCTTGGATCAACCGTTTTTCAAAACTTTTCACAGAACCCATCTTCAAATGTATGAACTATCCCTTGAAAGATGAGTAGTTTATTTTCCTAACTTGTTTTGTTTGTGTGTTGTTTTTTTTACAGGAAGTCATATTTTACAAGATCATTGACTACCTCTTAGAAGGAAAAGAAGAAATTAAAGTCATACCGTAAGCAATGTTGTGTACAATAAAACATTACATTAGGTATGATTTAACATACATGTACAACTTAAGTACACTATCATGTTGCAAAAATTTATTGTATCAACCTGCTATCCAAAAAATACATTTTTTTAATTTAACCAAATAAATATTTTACATATTCACAGTGGAGCTAACCGTTTCGTTTCAGAGGTCCACCTGCAGATCACTGGGCTTTGGTTAGCGGACTGCCTACGTATGTCGCAGAAAATGGCATGGTAAGTGATGCAGTTCATAGTTACTATAATTTAAATAAAATAAACTAGACCTGCCATAATTTGGAGCTAGTTGAGGAAGTTATGCCAATATTCTCTTGTAAATGTATGAATAGATTAGTGACACTAACGTCAACTTCTTGTGTTGTGTTCTAATCTATGAGCATGATAGATTTCATTTAAGCAATAGAATGCAGAAAGATGCATGGTAGATAAAGTAATAATACATTATCTTTTCTGACAATTTAGTACAAATGTCTTTATGTGACTGCTTGCAGATTTGCAACATGATGAACGTTGCTGCAGATGACTACTTCACTTTCCAGGTATGCTTGGAGCACCTGTGTTTGGATGACACTCGTTTGGTTTTAAATCATGGGTGTCCAAAGTGTGTCCCGAGGGCCATTTGCGGCTCTTGGCGTGACTTTAAGTGGCCCAAAACCGCAGTTTAAGAATGGTATCATTTTGGCCAGCAGGCTTAAGCGGTTGATGCAGACTTTCTGCAAATTTGTTGGTAATCCTTTTCAATACAATGTTTAGATTTAACAGCAAAACTGATGAAAAACATTTCTCTCAAAATGAGAAGTATTAAGCAAAATACAAACCTTTGATTATAACCTATATCTTTTGACCTGAGGGTACAAAGCACCAAAAACCTTTACTGCTTTCTACCAGAAAGGAGACTTTTGGATGATTCATAAAACTTGGCTAAATATTGCAGTTGATAAAACAATAAAGAAAGAAATTGGGCATTTGTAAACCAATATAACGCGGTATCATCTGCATACGAGTTGATCGACTTTATCAAACCTTCTATGAATCTGTTGTACCAACTGACAGTTGGATGATTTTTCAGAACTTCAATTAGCCTTTTGGGCCGTCCATGGTCCAAAAGGCTGATCGACCCCTTTTTTAAAGGACACCCACTCAAATGACACTTTTTGTTGCTGAGAACAGACTAAAATGAACTTTTCAAACACAAGAAAACAACAAGCATAGACCCAACAAATCAAATAAATTAAATCCTTTTACTTTTTAATAAATAAAAAAATGAGGCTTTTAATGTTTTGAATCTACAACCATTTAAAACTCTTTCCAGACCAAAATTGGTAAATTTGTCCTTTCTCCAAAATATTGCTCACGTTGAGAGTTGAATTCACATTTTTGTGGTCCACGAGTCTTTTCATTTCGATAGTTTTGGCCCACATATGAAAATGTTTGGACACCCCTGTTTTAAACATTTATTAAAGAATAAGAGAATAGTCTTGGTTAGGCTCTCCTGTCTGTGCTTTGCAGAAAGAGGGTGTGGATGAGACGGGATTTGTCATCAAAAATGTGCTGTCGCTGCCGATTGTAAGCAAGAAAGAAGAAATCGTGGGCATCGCCACTTTCTTCAACAGGAAAGACGGCAAGCCGTTTGATGAATACGACGAACAGATCACAGAGGTTAGGGTTCTGTGTGATAGTAAACTTCCTGCAGGATTATTTCTGTTTGACTTTCACCATTTCACCCTCGTCTTGTTTGGCACCAGGCTCTGACCCAGTTCCTCGGGTGGTCATGGCTGAACTGCGATACCTACGATAGACTGAACCGCCTCGAGCACAGAAAAGACATCGCTCAAGAGATGCTCATGTACCAGGGAAAATGCACCACAGACGAGCTTCAGACCATTCTGGTCAGTCCCAGCATGGCTCTTGCTCTCACAAATACACATTTTATCTTTATGCACTTGCTTCAAAAGCATTTGGAGCAGTAATTTACATAATTAGTTTTATCTATTTGCTTGGCATTTAAAGTATGTAAGAGCCCCTCTCTCAAGTTTCTTAACACATAAGAAGACATTCACAGATAAATTGGTCTAGATGACCACAATGTATGGCCGTACCGTATATGGTGGCCCTGAGGTTTTTAATGAACAACATATGAAACAACATAATTACATTAAAAAAACACACACACAATTACATTAAGCCAAACTGGAAGTGGTGGATTTTTATTTATTTATTTATTGTGTGAATGCCATTTAGGCATTCACACTATAGCGATTCTGTTTACAGTATATTTATTATTCCGGTCGGTTACTATCATGATTCCGTATATTTTTCGGAATCCTACTCCTTCTACAATTTTTGTGCTATTTCAGCAATTCATATACCTGTATCGAAATGTTCAGCTCGTTGAGGACAATCCGGCTATGATTTTTGGTACTGGTACAACTTTAGCTTTTTGAAATATTTAGCCATTTCTGTCATTTTTATCCCATTGAAAATGAATTGAGCTCATAATACATCCTTGATATCTTTAGATCTCTTTACAATATTTTATAACTCCTTTCACATTTTGGAACAGCTCAGCTTCTTTCCGCTTCCTTGTACATTTTTTTTTAAATAGTTCAGCTACTTTCAGCTAATTTTAGCTGTTTCTTCAACTGTGTTATGCTCTTTTCAGCTTTATTCAGTTTACTTAAACATTTTTGTACTTCTACTGACTTATTTCTGCTAATTTCAGATCATTATGCTCTTTTCAGCTAATTTTTGGAAGATTCAGATATTTCTGCTATTTCAGCTACTATTTAGCTGTTTTATGCTAATTTCAGCTTTTTCAGCTAATTCCACATTTCTTTTAAATCAATCCAACTTTTTTCAGCCTAATTCAGCAAAAACATGCTCTACCCACTTCCTTATGGTAATTTAAGATTATTTCTGCTTGTTTTAGCTTTTGTTCAGCTGTTTTTAGCCTATTTCAGCCTTTTCAGATAATTTCAGCTTTATTTACCGGTAGCATATTTCTGCTTAACAGTAGGCTCTTTCAGATTTTTGCAATTTCAGATTGTTTCAGATATTTCAGATTATGCTGCTTTGTGCTTATTTCTGCTAGTTTCTGCTTCTTCTGCTATTTAAGCTACTATTAAGCTGTTTTTATGCTAATTTAGGCTTGTTTCAACCAATTCCACATTATTTTTTTCATTCAACTTTTATTTAGGCAGGTTCATCCCATTGAGCCTCGTGGACTCATTTGCAAGAGAGACCTGGCTACAAACTAAAGAATGATGACAACAGCAACAGTAGATTTTCCTTGGACAATCAACAATAGACAATCATAAGAGAGAAATACAGATATTTTTTAAACAAGTTAAAACAAAGATGTCAAAGTAGCAAAACAGACAGATTATAAGTAGAAAATCAAAAACAGGAACATGTCTGCATTGGTTTTTGCCAGGATTCCAACAGATTCTTAAAACCATTTAGAGAGGTCAAGGTCGAGAGCTTCAGATCTTTTAGTAAGATATTCCATGAAGCAGGAGCGGAGTAGGAGAAGGCCCTTTTGCCAAACTTAGTCCACTCCTCACTGACGGAACACTGCAGGTAATCATGTCCTGAGAGTGCACGCACGCTGTAGCTGCACTCACGCAGACATTTTCGATGAGATGTATGAAGGCAGCAGACCAAGAAATGATTTAAAGATGAAAATGTACCAAATGCACTCATTTCAAAAATGGTCCAGCCTAATTCTGCAAAACTGTACACTCTACTAATTTCAAAGACATTTAAGCTTCTTTCTGACATTTTAGATAATACAGTATTCAGCTGTTTTTTGGGAAATTTTCAGCTTTTTTTCAGTTAATTTCCACGTTTTGTGTTTAATACACAGTACACATCCCACAAGGATGTGTACTGAGCCCCCTTCTATTCACCCTGCTAACACACGACTGCACACCATCATACAGCTCCAACCACTTCATCAAGTTTGCGGACGACACAACAGTGGTGGGTCTCATCAGCAACAACGATGAGACGGACTACAGGAACGAGGTGAGCCGCCTGGCCTTGTGGTGCGGACACAACAATCTCACTCTCAACGTGGAGAAGACAAAGGAGATTGTTGTGGACTTCAGGAAGAAGGATGCCCAACATGCCCCTCTGACCATCAACAGCACCGCAGTGGAGAGAGTAGACAGCACCAAGTTCCTGGGAGTGCACGTCTCAAAGGACCTGTCCTGGAGCAGGAACACTGCAGCACTGGCAAAGAAGGCTCACCAGCGTCTCTACTTTCTCCGCAAGCTGAAAAGGGCTGGAGCTTCAACCCCCATCATGAGCACCTTCTACAGAGGTGCCATAGAAAGTGTCCTGACCAGCTGCATCACTGTGTGGTTTGGTGCATGTACTGCATCCTGCCGCAAGAGCCTCCAGCGCATTGTGAGAGCAGCTGAGAAGATAGTCGGCACCTCCTTCCCCTCACCATACCATACCATACCATTTTATTTATAAAGCACTTTAAACAGGAACAAGTCCACACCAAAGTGCTGGACAAACAAACACGCAACAGGCAACACATACAATGAAGTACAACACGAAAAACATAAAAACATTGCAGATCATAAATCAAACGATCCAGTACAAATCAGCTGGCATTGAAAGCGATGGAGTAGTAGTGAGTTTTTAACCGGGATTTGAAAACCGAGAGGGAGGGGGCCTGTTTGATGAGCAGCGGTAACTCGTTCCAGAGTCTTGGGCCTGCTACAGAGAACGCCCTGTCACCCCTGCGCTTAAGGCGAGTTTCTGGAACTATTAAGAGTACCTGATCCTCTGACCTCAAAGCACGTGGAGGGACATATGGGTGTATCAGATCCGAGAGATAGGCGGGGGCGAGACTGTTCAGCGATTTGTAGACATACATGAGAATTTTGAATTGGATTCGAAGATGAACCGGTAGCCAGTGAAGGGAGGCCAAGACTGGTGTAATGTGCTCTCTTTTGCGTGTGCTGGTTAAAAATCGGGCAGCTGCGTTCTGAACCAGTTGTAATCGTGCAATGGTGGCTTGACTGACGCCAAACAGAAGTGAATTGCAGTAATCAAGCCTAGATGTAATGAATGCGTGAATCACTGTCTCCAGGTGCTTTTTGGATAATATGGGCTTCAGCTTAGACAGACGCCTCAGCTGGAAAAAACAGGATTTGACGATCATGTTTACATGACTGTTGAGTTTCATGGAAGGATCCATTATCACTCCCAGATTTTTGACTTTTTGTTTTTCGGACAGGGGTAGAGCAGACAGGTCAATGCAGTGGTTTGAGGTTGTGTCATTGGGAAGGAACAATATGGCTTCAGACTTCTTATCATTGAAGCTTAAGAAATTTAAAGCCATCCAGTCCCTGATGTCAGCCAGGCAGTCGAGCAGAGGTTGAATAGAGCCTGTACCATTTTGTCTTAGGGGGAAGTAGATTTGACAGTCATCAGCGTAGAAGTGGAAAGGTATATTGTGTTTCCGGAAGATAGCACCGAGTGGCAGCAGGTATAAGGAGAACAAGAGAGGACCCAGGATGGACCCCTGCGGAACCCCCCATTTAAGAGCCGCCACTGCAGAAGTAAAATCATTGATGGACACACAAAAAGACCTGTCAGAGAGGTAGGATCTGAACCAGTTTAGGGCTGATCCTGAGATGCCCACCCACTGCTCCAACCTAGCAATGAGGATCTCATGGTCAATGGTGTCGAAAGCGGATGTGAGGTCCAATAGGACAAGCAGCACAGAGTCACCAGTATCTGTGGATAGAAAGATGTCGTTAAAAACCTTCAGTAGGGCAGTCTCAGTGCTGTGGAGGGATTTGAAGCCAGACTGGAATAGCTCGGGGATAGCGTGATCCTCCAGGAAGCACTTTAGTTGGGACTCAACTATTTTCTCTAGAAGTTTAGAAACAAATGGGAGTCTGGAGACAGGCCTGAAATTGGATAATACTGACGGGTCGAGGTTTGGTTTTTTCAGGAGGGGTTGAACAGCAGCATGTTTTAATGATTTTGGCACCACACCCGAGGATAGACTGCTATTAACAATAGAGAGAATGGAGGGACCTAGAGTGTGAAAAACCTCCTTTAGAAGCCGAGGGGGGACCACATCGAAGGGGGAGCCAGATGGTTTCAGGCTACACATGACCTGCTCTAGAGAGGACAGAGAGACTGGTTCAAAATGGTCAAACACAGCAACAGATTGAGGTGGGATGGATGGATCGTGAGATGGAGGAGAAATGAGAGCCCTGGTGGTTGCGATTTTATCTAAAAAGAAATGTTGGAAGTTCTCGCACAGCTCAGTCGAGGCTTCCATGGGTGATTGTTCAGTGAGGTGGAGAACAGAGTTTAGGGTGGAGAACAAAACTCGAGGGTTACGAGAATTTGCAGCAATGATATCAGCGAAGTATTGTGATTTAGCAGTTATCACTGCTTTCTGATATCGGCGCCAGCTCTCTTTTACCATCTCAAAAGAGACCTGCAGACTGTCTTTTTTCCACTTCCTCTCCACCTTTCGGCATTGCTGCCTCGCAGCTCTGGTAGTGTCATTCAGCCACGGTTCGGCCCTGAGTTTTGGTCTTCTCGTTTTGATAGGCGCTACTTTATCCAAAGTCTTTAAACAAACAGAGTCAAACTGGTTTGTCAGCTCCTCAGTGCTGGAGAGGAACAATGGGGGCTGAATTAACATGTCATTGTTGTAAACCTCAGTGAAACGTGCGGCAGTTAAATGGTTAACATTCCTGCCTTTACGTGCAGAAATGCATGTTTTAGGATTTACATGGGGGATGGTGAACTGAAAATTCACTGGCCTATGATCTGAGAATACATTGTCTCCTATTTCAAGGTTTGAAACAGTCACATCACATGTTAAAACAAGGTCCAACAAATGTCCACGCTGCTGCGTGGGAGAGTTCACGTGTTGAGTTAAATTAAATGAGTCCAATAAATCTAGAAAGTCCTTAACCATGGGCTTCTCAGGACAACACACGTGCAAGTTGAAGTCGCCTGAAATGACGACCCGAGAATATTTAGCTGTAATTTCAGCCAAGAAATCAGAAAACTCGCTGATGAAGTTCTTAGAACGAGGCGGCCGGTAGACAAGAGCACACAAAGTTACAGGTGAATGTCCGAGTTCAAACACAGTCAGCTCAAAACTGGAGCAGGAGACTGGAATGGACAGTTGTTTACAGTCAAAAGTTGATTTGAAGATAGTTAATAACCCACCGCCACGACCTGATGGTCGCGGGTCGTTAAAAAACAAACAGTTTGGTGGTATTATTTCCGTCAGCGCGCTGGACTCACCCGACGACATCCACGACTCTGTGATGCAGAAAAAGTCCAAGTCGTGCTCTTCAAAGTAATCCCTGAGGATGAACGTTTTGTTGCAAACAGATCGGGCGTTGACAACACAGAATTTGATGATATCCGAGCTAGCCGCTGATGAGCTGCTAGCAGCTGATGTGCTAACAGCTGGTGGGGGAGCGCCCCGCGGCTCGCTGCCCACAGAGAGCTGCTCCGGCCGGAGATCCCCGTTGTTTTCCTGGTCCGTGCACGCGGGAGACTGGCGATGAGAATCGAGACCATCAGCTGAAGACAGCGAGGCAGAACGCCGGGCTCTGAGCTTCACCAGCCGGCCAGCTCGTGAGCCGCGTTTCTTCCTCCGAGTCGATCGATTTCTCCGTGCAGGCTGGTGCGAAGAGCAGCGGAGGTAAACGGGCAACTCGTCTCCGAGCAACGGGGGCGGAGGGGGCCTCCCCGATCCCGAGGTACGGTCATACTGGCCCGAATCAGCGACATCCGCGGCAGCAAACCGTAAATCCAGAAGCTGCTTCCGATCATAAACCAGCAGTGTAGTTATGTCTCCAATGAAGAACGAACAAAACACAAAAATTCCAAACACCCACAGGAGAGGTGGACACGCAGCCATGCTTACGGGCGCCATCTTGATGATCCTGCTCTTCTTGTTGTCCCGGGCAGCGTTCCCGGCCAGCTCCAGGATCTCAGCCGTCAGGTACTCCAGGACGGCAGCCAGGTACACCGGAGCGCCGGCACCGACCCGGTGCGCGTAATTGCCTTTCCGCAGCAGCCTGTGGACACGGCCCACTGGGAACTGGAGTCCGGCTCGGGACGAGCGGGTCTTGGCCTTGGCTCTGGTCTTACCGCCGGTTTTGCCTCTTCCGCTCATGTTTCAATAATCTTCTCTGGTCTGATCATCACTGCAGGACTTACACAGCAAACGCCTCACTCGGAAAGCCCACCGCATGGCAGGTGATCCCACACACCCACTACACAGCCGCTTTAGACTGCTGCCATCAGGGAGGAGACTGAGGAGTCTCCAGGCTCGAACCAGCAGACTGAGAGACAGCTCTGTTCATCAGGCAGTCAGGATGCTAAACACTCTGCCTGCTCTGCCCCCCCTCCCATTTGAACTGCCTTAACACTAAAACTTTCTCACACATTACCACACAACACAAAGATTTTAACACTGGACTCTGTGTCATCAAACGGGTTATTCACTAAACTCTCGGTCATGTGCTCATACAGTTTGCACTACTTCTCATACTTGCACTAATGTTTGTATTACATCACTGCCTATAATCATAATACTGTTTACATTCTCTGTTTACATTTATTAATACTGTTTACTTTTATTACTACTGCTTACATGTAATTACTACTGTTTACATTTACACTACTCTAATATCTACACCACTGCTGATACATATACAGTGTGCTCTGAACGGTCTTATTTAGGGATGCCCAATGTGCCTTACTGCATATGCCACTTTTTGCCTCTATAACAACATCAACTACTACCTCATACATATACTGTGTACATTAACTCATACGCTGCTTTGCCACTTTGCAAATGTCAATGCTAGAAACCTTTAGTTTATTTTAGTTATACTTTTTATACTCTTTTTTTTATACTAGTATGCAAAAACTCAGGACAGTATTATGTTCATTAAATGTTTAATGTTTTAGTTTTAGAGTTGGTGTAAATTTTCATACTCTTATACCACTATGCAAAAAACTCAGGACAGTGTTAGTTTTACTATTTTATGCTTATGTCTATTATTATATGTTTCAGTGTTTCAATGTTTAGATGTTTACTGTTGCACCGAGGGACTGAGAGAAACGCAATTTCGGTCCTGTGTATGTCCTGTAGTACATATTGCAGATCTGACAATAAAGTTGACTTTGACTTTGACTTTGACTTAATTCTACTTTTTCTGATTGTTTCAGATTTCAGATTGTTTCAGATATTTCAGATTATTCACAATTATGCTATTTCTAATTTCTTCAGCTAATTTAAGCTTATTTCTGCTATTTTAGATCATATTCATCTGTTTAAGGTATCTTAAGCTTTTTTCAGATATTTCCACATTTTGTGCTTATTTCTACTTGTTTCAGATTTCAGTTTGTTTCAGATATTTCTGATTATTCACAGTTATGCTCTTACTGATTCTTTCTGTTAATTTAAGCTTATTCCTGCTATTTTAGATAATATTCCGCTGTTATTTTGCTAATACTTGAACAAAAGGCAGTCACATATGCATTTTCGCAGGAAATGCAATTTCTCTAGTTATTTTTACTTTTTGTTTGACCACTTTCTTTCTGGCTTAATGTAATTTCGTTTTTTTTTTTTTTTTATGTAATTTTTTGTTTTGAAATGTAATTCTGACTTTTCACCACTTTGGTTTGACCACTTTCTGTTTGGCTTAATGTAATTTAGTTTTTTTTTAAACGTACCGTAATTTCTTTTTTTGAAATGTATATTCGTTTTTTCACCATTTCCAGTTTTCACAACTTCCGGTTTGACCACTTCCTGTTTGGCTTAATGTAATTTCATTTTTTGAAATGTAGGCTACTTCAGTTTTTTTCACCACTTCTGATTTTCCCCACTTTTGGTTTGACAACTTCGTGTTTGGCTTAATGTAATTATTATTATTATTATTTTTTAAATATAATTCAGTTTTTCCCCCCACCACTTCCGGTTCGACCACTTCTGGTTTTCACCATTTCCAGTTTGGCCACTTCCTGCTTGGCTTAATGTTTTTTTTTTATTTTTTTTATGTAGTTCCGTTTTTTTTTGTTTTTTTTTCAAATGTCGTGTTTTTTTTCCAAATGTAATTGTGTTTTTTGACATGTTGTTCATTTACACCTCAGGACCACCGTAACAATGTGTTCATAAATAGAAATACAGCTGTACTTGTGATTTTTCTGCTTTATGTCCAGAACACCAAAGAGAAGTTTGATGCGGACCCTGAAGACTGTGACCAGAAAGAAATGTACAAACTATTGGTACGTATAAATATATTTAAAAAAAATTAACTTGCATTATCCCATTTTTCTAGTGAAAACGGGAGATACAGATGGCCTTTTTGTGTGATCTGCACTGTTCCTCTCTGTACAGAGATCAAACTGCCCACCAGCTGACAACATCGATGGAGAGAACCTGTACTCGTTTGCCTTCAGTGACTTCCCCGTTTCAGAGTTTGGCCTCATTAAAGCTGGCATCCGCATGTTCTTCGAGCTCGGAGTTGTCGAAAAGTTTAAAGTTCCTCCAGAGGTGAGCAATCCGTCTGTTGCTTGTTTCAGTGGAGCAACTCTAACAAGGTGCTTAAAGGTGCCTTTGGTAAAGGTGGAAAATCCTACCATGTTCTGAGATGTGACTGTGTGAATTGAGCTCATTATTCTGCAGATCCTTTCAGCTGCAATCTTATCAGGACTTAAAAAAATGTTTTTTTGTCTTTTTGATTTATTTTTTTACATTAAATTACTTTAGATTGAACTTTTACCATACAAACTCTAAAGCTGGCGACTTGGGACCCGAAGGACCCAGGTTCAAACCCCAGTCACGGCATAACTTGTGGTGTGTTTGAGCAGCAAACCTCATCCCAATTGCTCCCCGGCGCGCTTTCTATAGCTGCCCACTGCCCCACCTGGTGGTGATTGGGTTAAATGCAGAGTCAAATTTCGTCTTGTATGGAAACATACACAGATGACAAAAATGTGACATTATGAAAGGTATATTTTAATAGATGACACCCCGAGCAAATTGCCGTTTAGAGGTAGGATAAGGTGTATAACAGTTTATACACCTGTAGTTGGCAGTGTGGTGCAAATATTGCATAACGCTGCCGGCTACAAATTGTTGAATATAAATAGAGGATTAGATTAGCTTCCCCTAATTTTCATAAGGCATTTGAAATTGTGGACCTAAAAAAATTAATAAGCGTTTTAGAAATTGTGGAACTAATTTTTTGATTAGCGTTGCCCACGTTTGATTATTATTATTATTATTATTATTTTATTATGTGTATTTTATTATGCTAACGATCCATCGTTAGGCTGATGGTCCTCCTTGATCATGTGAGCAGCTGGTTTCGGCTGTCATCAGCCAACTGGTTGTGTAACACTGTGAGAGGGTGCTATTTATAAGACTGAGCTGAACACAGCACTCAGACTGAGGAAGTCTTTCGGACGAAAGACGAAACGTTTCTACAAAAAAAAAAAATTTATTTTTTTTTTTTTTGAATGTCCAGAGGACCAGACTTAGCTTTTTTAGATTTTTCTACCTGGATTATTGAGCATGCATCAGAGCACTTTTATGTGTTTTTAGATAAGTGTGTTAGCTAACCATTTAGAAACAAGTTTCTGAGCATGTTTATGAACTAGTATGAACATTTGTGATGAAAAACGAGTGTTCGTAGTAGCGCTAGCATAAATTTTTCAACTTACGACCGAAAATCCGGACTTACGAGCAACATGTGTTTCGGGTTCCGACGTACGAGATTTCGTGTTACGAGACAGTCGTAGGAACGGAACTCGCTCGTAAGTCGGGGACCACCTGTACTCTGTTTGTGCCGGGTTTGTGCTATTTATAAGACTGAGCTGAATACAGCATCTCAGACTGAGGAAGTCTTTCGGACGAAAGATGAAACGTTTCTACAATTTTTTTTGGTTCTTTTATTTTTTTTGAATGTCCAGAGGACCAGACTTAGCTTTTTTAGATTTTTCTACCTGGATTATTGAGCATGCATCAGGGAATATTCACAATATTGCTTGTGAAGCTTTAGCACAGTGAACTGTTTGATTGTGGACATTAAATAGTATCTGTGATAGAATAAATTGTAGTAGGAGTGCTGAAATGATAGTTTCCATCCTTGACACATTTCCTCTGAAGTTTTTCTTTGAATAATAAAATTTTTTACCCTGTAAGATACTGACCAGGTGGATGTACACTGTGAGGAAGGGTTACCGTTCCATCACCTACCACAACTGGAGGCACGGTTTCAATGTAGGCCACACCATGTTCTGCCTACTGCAGGTAAGACCATTACAGCATAAACAGATGTTCACCCATATCTTTTGTCTTTATTCACAACTTTATTCCTGTTTTGTTACAGACTGGAAAGCTGAGGAAGTACTACTCGGATCTAGATGCCTTTGCCATGGTGGCTGCAGCTTTCTGCCATGATATCGACCACAGAGGAACCAACAACCTCTACCAGACAAAGTAATTAAATATCATCTCTGATCATCGCGGAGGGAAATATTTTTATCTAAAACATGGATCTTTCGTTTTTTAATTTTCTGCAGGAGTGGATCTCCTTTGGCCAAACTTCACGGCTCCTCCATCATGGAGAGGCACCATTTGGAATACAGCAAGACGCTCATGGCAGACGAGGTGGAGACTCAGTTACTTCTCCATGATCAAACAGAAAAACAATGTCAGACCTGAAACCGGTGAAGCAGACCTTGTGTTGTTGTCTCTCGCAGACCTTGAACATTTTCTGCAACCTTCAGAAGCGTCAGTTCGAGAACGTGCAGCACTTGTTCGACGTTTGCATCATCGCCACAGACCTGGCCCTTTACTTCAAGTAAGTTTCAATACATGAATGCAAATATTTTTATGGAAGGAAAGGCATGGAATAAAAGAAATGAAACAATCTCCACTAAAAACAAAAAAGAAAATACAGTACCGGTAATGTGAAAATACAATAAAGGATGAATAAAAATATAAACATATGGAACAAAAATTAACTAGAAAGTTCCTTGAGAAACTTTGACAGGGACTATAATCATGCGCGTAGCCAGCGGGGGTTCGCGGGGTTCGAACGAACTGCCCACTTTGCCTATGAAGTCCCGCCTAGGGATTTTATGAGGGGCGGTCCGTTTAAAGGAAAAGTTGACCTGGAAAAAGCAACACGCCTCGGTGGTTCATTGGAAACGCGTCAGGTTGCCGCTCCAAACCTTTTCTCGACTCGGGTTCGATCCTCACTTGGTTGAACTTATTTTACGTTTGTCTTTTATTGGATTAAAAAAAAGGAGTTAATATGCCTGTGGTTAACACAAACTCCTTTTTTTTTTCATCCAATAAAAGACAAACGTAAAATAAGTTCAACCAAGTGAGGTTCGAACCCAAGTCGAGAAAAGGTTTAGAGCGGCAACCCGACGCGTTTCCAGTGAACCACCGAGGCATGTTGCTTTTTCCAGGTCAACTTTTCCTTTAAACAAACCGACCCTCATAAAATCCTGGCTACACCCATGATAATGTTGTGGTGAATTGAAAATTTGGATTTGGCAGTACTGTGTGGGGTTCACTCTCAGCTACCAGTACACCCAATTTCAGCTCAACATGGTAAAACATCAATGTGTTAGTCATTTTTTTCTTTTAAGCTATGGTGGCCATCTTGGATTTTTGATATGGATTCAGTATGTGATGGGGAACGTTCTCAGCTATAACCACACCAATTTTCAGCTCTGTATGTGTAAAAGGTGAACATCTTGATTTTTAATTCAGTATTTATGTAGCATTGCTCTTGGCTACCACCACACCAAGTTTCAGCTCAATATCTTGTATAATAGCTGAGTTATATTTTTTGATTTTAGCTAATGTAGCCACCTTGGATTTGTAATTTGCATTAGGAATATATAAAAACTTGCTCTCAGCTACGACCAATGTTCCCTCTAATTTTTCATGTGTCTCGGCAAACATACAAGCTCCCTGAGCGCACTGAGGACCACTGTGAGCAACATCAGAGCACGCTGTAGTCAAATACCAGTATCACACCTGTTCAAAATCTGGGATCATAGCAAGTTTCATGGCTTATTAAAATAATCAACTTACAGAGCAATTTCCATTAATTTACTTTTAATGTAAGTGATTTGGCCCACTTAAAATGAAAAAGACAATCATCTTTTTGTTCATGAGATGTGTAGTATGTTAAATGTGAGAGTCGTGCTTTGGCCTGGGTGAGGGTCCTGATTCTGGAAGATGATTAGCAACACCTCCCATTTCTGTCCAAAGTGCTGGAGAAAACAGTTGCTGCTCAGCTGCAGGACCACCTACAGCAACACTCTCTGTATGAGAAGTTCCAGTCTGGATTCAGAGCAGCTCACAGTACTGAGACTGCACTGCTGAGAGTAACAAATGATGTCCTCATGGCTGCTGACACTGGTTCTCCCTCCATCCTTGTCCTCCTTGACCTCACTGCAGCCTTCGACACTGTGGACCATAGTATCCTCCTCCACCGTCTTCATGTGGAGGTCGGTCTCTGTGACACTGTCCTGGACTGGTTCAATTCTTTCCTCTCCAATAGGCTGGAATGTGTTAGCCTTGGCAATGCCACTTCCCAGACAGTCGGTGTCTCCTGTGGTGTCCCTCAGGGGTCAGTTCTGGGGCCCCTGCTGTTTTCCCTCTACATGCTGCCTTTAGGTCAAATTATTAATCAGTTCAACATTTCTTTTCACTGCTATGCCGACGACACACAGCTTTACATCAGGACTGGAACATCATCATCATCCCTATCTCCGTCTTCACTCACTGTTCTCTCTGCCTGCCTGGAGGAAATAAAGGCATGGATGAATCAGAACTTTCTTCAATTAAACTGCTCGAAGACTGAGGCCATATTGATTGGCACCCCTCACCAGATACAAACATCAACTTTAACAACAATCTCCTTCTCTGGTCAAGACATCCCCCTCTCCACCTCTGTTACAAATCTTGGAATAAAAATGGACTCTCATCTTACATTTGAAAATCACATTAAGCATCTGTTTAAAACCTGCTTCTTCCATCTTCGAAACATCTCCAGACTTCGCCCATCTCTGACTTTTCCTGATGCTGAGAAACTCGTCCATGCCTTTGTCTCCTCCAGGCTCGACTACTGCAACTCCCTGTTTATTGGTATCCCTGGCAAAAACCTTCAGAAACTTCAATACATTCAAAACAGTGCAGCAAGGATTCTGTTGAGAGTTCGTAAATTTGAACATATTACACCCATTCTCCATAACCTCCATTGGCTTCCTGTCACCTACAGAATTCAGTACAAAACTGCTCTCATTACCCATCAATGCTTGCACGGCACTTCACCTGACTATCTAAAGGACATTCTTGCACCATATTCATCCACCCGGTCTCTACGATCACAGAACAGTAATTTCCTTCATATTCCTCGGACCAAATTGAGGACCATGGGAGACCGAGCATTCTGTGTGGCTGCCCCCCGCCTGTGGAACTCCCTCCCTGACGACCTGAGAGCTCCACAGTCACTGGTTGACTTTAAAAGCAGCATAAAGACCTTTCTTTTTAAGCAAGCCTATTCTGCCTCCACATGATTTTATCTTTGATCTTAGCTGATATCATTATTGATTTTACTTGATTTTATCACTTGTTTTATTTTATTTATTTTTTAAGCAAGCCTAATCTGCATCCACATGATTTTATCTTTGATCTTAGTCGATATTATTATTGATTTTATTTGATTTTATCACTTGTTTTATTTTGATCTTTGCTTTGTTACACTTTGTAGCACTTTGAGATTTTTATTAATGTAAAGTGCATTATAAATGGAATTCATTATTATTATTATTATAGTGGCCAATGGTGTCAGAATGAAGCATATTTTTACAAGGGACATACTGGTGGAAGGGTCTGGGGGTCCTCCCCCAGCAAATTTTGAATAAAGTAGATGCCATTTCCTGTATTCTGGTGTATTTTAATGGGTTGTTTAATGTCTAGTTTTACCTATATAACACTTGATTCACTAAACTAGAGTTAATGGCACAACAATATGTAGTGGCCTGACCAACAGCTCTCCTTGTGTGAACAAAGCACGCTCCGCTTCTCTCATGCATCCTAGTCACAGTCTAAGAAACATAGTGTAGCCTAAGTTAAGTTTTAGGGGGTAAAAATCACTAGCCAATATGAAACAATAATAATAATCACTCCTTTTTACCAATGGCCTAGCATAAAGCAATATACAGTAATCATCATCCATCATGTTTGTTAGTAGCTTAAAATACCTAATTAAAACTCCAGAAATGGGCTAGGTCTACTGTAACCTTACCCAATTGTAGGGTCAAGAGACAGACATGCAGCATTAACACAGTATGATCAACATTCAGGAATTGTTTTTATAAGAACATTATCAAATAATTTGCGTGAATGGTAAGATTGCTCCACCCACGAGGAAATGTAACCCAGGGTGAGCTAACTTCGGACAAACTAACAAACAACATGGCTGTAATGGTGGAGGTAGTGAAGCTCATGGCATTACCTGAGGCATTTAGTGAGGCATTTTGGCCTTATTGACCAACATTAAGGCAAAGAAGAAAAACTCTAACCTGCTAATAACTTAAATCATAATAACTTATCATAATATCATAATTGTTACTATTGGTGTGTGTTACTGTTTCTGTACATTTTTAAACTTTTATGCTGTGTGTGTGAAGCACCTTGATAACAGTTTATCTGTTTTAAGCTGTGCTATAGAAATAAAATTGACTTGACTTGACTAAAATTGTTACTGCCTTGGCTGCTTTTATGCCACAGAGCAACATACAGGGAAAAAAACTCAGTGAAATTCAGTATGTAAGAGTAAATTTTACATTACACAACCTATTAAACGTCTTCTTCTTTCGGCTTTCCCTCTTCAGCGAGTCATCCTCCTCCATCTCAATCTGTCCTCTGCATCCTCTGTTCTCACTCCAACTACCTCCATGTCCTCTCTAACTGCATCCATATATTTTATCTTTGTCTTTTTCCTTGCAGCTGCATTTCTAGCGTCCTTGTACCAATATACCCACTGTCCCTCTTCTGGACATGTCCATATCATCTCAGTCTGGTCTCCCTATTTTGTTTCCCAGTTGTTCAACCTGTGCTGTACCGCTGATGAGCTCATTCCTAATCTTATAGATCAGAACCTCAGCATCTTAATTTTTACCACTTCCAGTTCTTTCTCCTGTCTTTTTACCAGTGCCACTGTCTCCAGACCATACAACATAGCTGGTCTCACCGCTGTCTTGTAAACTTTTTCTTTGACCATCCAGATATACACCGAGCACACCGCGGTAAAGTTAGTTTTATGTTGGACATTCGAGCTCTGTGGCTTCAGCGGTGTGTTCCCTTCATTCGATCTGAAGCAGGCAGTCTGAGTTTGGTCAGCCACGCTCAGTCTGGCCCTTCTCTGAGACAAGCAGACTGAGCGCAGCTGACCGAAATCACTACTGTTTGCTAACACTTAGCAGGATAAACCTGCAGTCTGAGAGTGAAGTGCTGTTAGGAAAATATTGAACAATATCTTGAATATAAGATGGACCTAGGTTGTTGAGAGCTTTGTAGGTTAGAAGTAAGATTTTGAATTCAATTCTGGACTTGACAGGGAGCCAATGGAGAAAAGCTAAAACTGGAGAGGTATCATTTTCAACACATGCTCTTCTCAAGGGCGGATGTCTCCTCTCGGTCTCCGCTTTGCTTTTGCTTTGTCTTGTCTGTGAAACTGTCTGAGAGCCTCTCTTCTACAAAATCTTCAGAATCATAACTATGGACTTCAATTTGGTCAGTTGGTCCCTCAACACAACTGATAACATTTCTTCAACAAGAAGACAGGCTGTAGGCGAGCCGATTTGCCCTGTTGGCATGCACACAGCTGGATATCTCATCGACTTGGAAGACTTGATGATGTGTCTATCTCTGCTGTCATCTGTGGATCTTAAGGATGCATATTTAATTGGATTTATGATAACTGGTTCCTGATTTTTGGATTTGGCTGGTTCCTGGTCTATCAACACACAAGGAAGACGTCGGCAGCAAATCTAAACCTGGTCAGGCTGCCTACCTTACATGATGGCTTGGTCCATGTCTCGAGAAACTAGACTTTTGGCTGAATGGATTAGATCTCGGAGATTTTCTCAGGCACATTCCATTGGTATGGTCATTTTAATTTGGACATTTTGGAAGCGATTGGACCGACACAAACTGAAGGTAGATGTCATTAAAGTTCTGCCTGTCCCCCAAACAATCATGTTTATCTGACATTCGGCTCCCTGACTGGCCTTGACAGGCCGTCTTATCTCAACACGCCTGTAGAAGTTTTGTAAACCTGACGCTCTCCCTCTCCCAAACCTTCTACTGAGGAATTCCACAGAGTTTTCAGAGGAGCCCAGCTGAATAAACATTATGTCATCATTTCAGGACTCTGGATTCGCCTCTGGCCATCCTCGGCAGCCCCCCCATGAGTGTGCACAGATCTATCCAGAGGGAACTACTGTATATGAACGGAGTGTTTTTTTTATCTGAACTCTGCAGTGCCTCTACGGGCTGGCTGCTCACCTCCTTTGAGAACTATTCCACCCCCGCCTGCGTAATGTCGGTGTCATTATGTGCTTGTGTGCAAGATTTTTTTTCATTACATTTTTGACCTTCAAACAGAGGTCAAAAATGTGTTTGACCCTCAAACAGAGGTCAAAAATGCGTTAGGATTTTTTTTGTCTCCAAACCCTATTGTGTCGTTTTTCACAACTTTTATTGTCTGTCCAACAGATCTCACTTGTAAATGAGTCTTCAAGGCTCAGTGTGACTTATCTGTTTAAATAAAGGTTGAATGAAAAAATATGATACCTCCTACCAACTCCAGTTAATGCCGGGTTCCCACCAAACGCGTTTCAGGCAGCCAACGCTGCCACTTTACATGCAAAGTCTATGTGGAGGAGCGGCGGCGAAGCGTGACGCGGCGCATCTTGATCAGCCCGAGCAGCGCGGCAGGTCTTTTCCGCGCCCGCGACGCGTCCAGGCAGCGACTGCCAGAGTTCAACTAAATGAACTTTGACCGACTTCGGCTGCTCGCCGCGTCGCAGCAACCAATCGGGAGAGACTCTGCTATGTGATGACGCAACAACAACGGGACTTTTTTTGGACTTTTCAAAGTTACCCAATGAGCCTCCATGAAGTAACCAGCCTCCGGTAAGAAGCTTGGCATTTTTACAGTTGCCGCTGTCCGCTCGAGCGTACGATCACCCCAAACATAAAAAAGTTTTAATCTCAACAAAGACTTTCGGAGCTGCAGTTCGGCTCGTAGAAAACCCACTCAAGTAGTAGCGGGGCTCACGAACAGCTGATCTTATCTGCCCAGTGTACAAAAAAACTAAACAAACCCGACCGGAAAAGGAGCCAGACGCTTCTCCAACTGCGCGTCATCAGACACGTTCGATGTGAACAGACATCTGTTGACAAGCAGCAAACACTGTGCGGTAGGAGCGTTTTTGCTGCGCGAAACGCGTTTGGTGGGAACCCGGCATAAGACTTTGGCAGCAGCATTTTGGATCAACTGAAGACTTTTTTTAAAAGAAGATTTTGGACACTCAGATGACAAACCATTGCAATAAAGACCCATTACTATTCTGTCGCTTTCAACACCAGCTGATCTGTGTTTGGTCGTTTTATTTATGATCTGCGATGTTCTTATGTCTATTTTTTTGTACAGTACTTCATTGTTGTGTGTTGCCTGTTGTTTGTTTGTTTGTACAGCACTTTGGTTGGCCTTGTCGCTGTTTAAAGTGCTCTATAAATAAAATGGTATGGTATGGTACAAGTTAATGCCATCCAGAACTACCGTTAGTGAAAGACTGCAACAATTTTTATGTCTACCTGTTTTCTTTTTTTGACTGACTGAAGGTTTAATGAAGGCATTCAGTCCGTTTGCTTTGATTCAGGGTCAGAATAAATCTTCATCTTATCTGTTTACAGAAAGAGAACCATGTTCCAGAACATTGTGAACGCCACAGAGCCAATGGCAGACGAAAAGGAGGCCACCGCTTATATTTCCAACAACGCCATCAGGAAAGAGATTGTCATGTATGTAGCTGATTTAGGCAGAAACACAGCTGTTGAGAAAAAAAAAAGTGTTTCTAGTTTTCTCATGAGAAGCTTGTGAAACAGCAGGACCTTGAAATTCATTAGCGTCACTAGCAGAGTGTTATCTTCCCTGTGACTGACTGACAGGTTCTTTCCTCCAGGGCCATGATGATGACAGGCTGCGACTTGTCAGCCATCACCAAACCTTGGGAGGTACAGAGCAAGGTGAGTGGGAGTGAAGTTTACAAGTAAGTAAAATAAAAATACAGGAAGCTTTCATGGAGCAAGTTTTAAAGTTGTTTTCTTCTCATTGTTGTTCTACTTTTAGTCTTTCATTTATGAAAAGAAATGTGCTCAGTGATATTTTGTTTAGATCAGATGATGATTGCTTTACAAAAGTGTCCCGTTTATGAAGGGAGATGTAGTTTGAAAAGGGATGAAGGTAACCCTCTAGTTCACGGCTATTCAACTGGTGGCTCGGGGGCCAAATCAGGACCACAGGTGAACTCAGTTCGGTCCACCAATAAGTTCATTTTTAAATCAAACTAGATTTTAAACCATAAAACAAATTTACTTGACAATAACTGCTGGACGTCCAGCTCTTGGCTTTCAACTGTGGGCGAGCAATTTAGTTGAATAGCCCTGCTCTAGTCATTTTAGACATATGTGCAACCATTCCTTTCCTCTGTCAACCTCGACCCCTGCGTGTCGTTTTCTTTTCCCCAGGTCGCTCTGATGGTCGCAGCCGAATTTTGGGAACAGGGTGATCTCGAAAAAAATGTCCTGGACCAGCAGCCAATTGTAAGAGCAGCGCTCCTCCAGTGCCTTTCTCCCTTCCTACATTTTACTTTCTTTGTTGACTTGAAAACACCTCACGTGTCTCTTTCAGCCCATGATGGACAGAAACTGTTCCGAGCAGCTGCCCAAGATGCAGTGTGGTTTCATCGACTTTGTGTGCGCATTTGTGTACAAGGTAACGAACGGATGCTTTGGCCCATTAAGAAAGAAGATTTAAGGAGGAAAAATAAGAATATACTGTATAGGGATGCACAATATTATTGGCATGATATTGGCATGATATGAATATGAACAATATATGATATGAGTCATAGATAGATGAAGCTTGTTATCCTTGGTTACTCATGACCCAGGAGAAATTTGATAGTCAGCCCATTTCCAAGGCTGGCGGGGAGTCAGATTCAGATAAGCTTGATTTTCTTCAGGCAGACATATTTTTTTCCTTCAGCCTTGAGTGGCCATCTGGACGATCCGATTCCAAAATGGCCTAATTGTGGGAATCCATTCCACTGATCCATGCTATGAGTCTCCCCCAAGGTCTCCCCCACCACGCTGATGAGTCCCATAAGCCGCAGGTGGCCTGCGATCATCATAAATCGCCTCCACCTTAAGGTTTAGCTCATAAATCAGCTGATTTTGCGAGGTCACGGCACGGATCAAACCTTCATACTGGCTCGGAAGCTTTGTCATGGCCGAAACTGCCGCCAAAGTCTTCTTCAATTTTCAATAGAGCAGAGTCCCTCCGATGCCAAAAAGCAGAGTCCCTGCTATCATAAATCCAATTATGTAAACGTCTTCAACGTCCTCCACAGACGGGACTGTTATCGGCCGATATTAGTGATAGAGTTTAATATCAAACATCAGCCATTCCATCAAAAGAACTCACCAATTTAAAAGGCACTGTAAAAAAGAAATATATATACATATATATATAGTATATGGCACTGTTTTTGTATGACAACCCAGTGCCAGCACAACGTTATGACGTCATGTGCACCCTTGAGTTTAGATTTGTAAAAATTTACAAATTTGCACTGTTCAAGTGTTGTCATTGTGTTAGAGATATTAAATGTCATGAATAAATTTGACATTAAACATAATCCAAGTTCAAGCATTACATAATTTTCATTCCCCTTTTTGGTATCTACATTCGGTAGCAGCCAAACTGACAAAGACCATGCAGAATAATGTAGTATATTAATTTCACAGCAGAGAAAGCTATGTAGTCTCTAAGTAGGTCTATGGAGGAAATATCAGTATCGGTTATCGGACAAATAATTTTTAACATATCGGCATGTCGAATATCAGCCAAAAATCCAATATCGTGCATCCCTAAGAATATATGTTTAGGCTATAAAGAAATCTGTTTTTGTAGGAATCTGTTTTGCAATACTTTATCCACCTTTGTTAGGATTGAAATCCACTCAGGCAAATAGGAGTTTCCTGAATTCATTCAGAATCAGCAGTGATCACTAAATGTTTGACTGGGCGGTATCTCAACAGCAGCTTTATCCATGAAAACGCATATAAATGTCTACCATCCCTGCAGACCAGTGTCGCCAAGTGAGAACAAGGATAACTCACCTGTTTTTCTTTCATTTGTCAGGAGTTTTCCAGGTTCCACAAAGAGATTCAGCCCATGTATGATGGTCTGAACAACAACCGGGCTCACTGGAATGAGCTGGCAGAAGTATATAATGCAAAGATGAAGGCTATTGAGGATCAGAAGAAGAAACTAGAAGAGGAAGAAGCCAGGAAAGGTAAAAAAAAACAACAACAAAAAACAAGACTGGATCATAATTAGTCATTTTTTTAACAATTCGATCAAATAGTTGACAGAACATCACTTCTAAAATGACCAGACTAGCCCTTTAAAAGCAGGCTGTATGTTAAATTACATTTTTGTTTGTTTTTAAGCTGGTGGTGGTGGCGATGCGAAGTCAAAGACCTGCATCATCTCTTAAGGCATCCACTGTCTGGATCTGGACTATCGTGGTCTGTTTAGGACTGGTCTGCACTAGTTGTCTTCAGGACATCTTTTTTTCTTTTTTTGGGGATCATTTCCACAGTCTGGTGTCTGGTCTTTGCTACACCAGCTTAGTTCTCTCTGGTTCACTTTGCAGCCCTACAGTTTGGCTCTTGTTCCAGATGGTCCGGTTTCCCTCAACTAGTTTAGTGTAGTTAGGACCGGTCTGCGGCACGGTCTGGACCAAACCAGCTGATCTTGGAAGAATTTACCAAGAAGTTCTGTTGGGACTCTGCAAAGAGAAGACGTTTGGCTCCAAGTGAAGGAACGAATGAAACTTCGTCCTACACGTCTGCTTTAAAGAGGGACTTACCCCACTGTTCTACGATATCTCCGCCCCAAGACAAGATTTGAAAAATGCAACAAAGTGGGTGTGTCAACAGACACGGGTGGGGGGGGTGAGCGAGGAGGTGTGGCCAGGACGAGAGACCGTTATTGTTTTTGAATGTTAAAATTACATTAGTAATAAACAACTTAAAACAAGCAACTACAAATAATTATTATGTAGATGTATTTATCTATTCTCACCCGATCTATCCGAAACAAAAGGCTCAAAAAAATAAAGGAAATTAATACCACAAGGTATGCAGTGACCGGGGATCGAACCTGGTTCTTTCGGGTCCCAAGCCGGATCCCTGCCTCTGAACCATCTTGGCATTCATGTATCGCCAGTCCATCGCAGAGTAAGAAAACAAATACAACCAAATAGTTTTAGAACGCTGGAGTTCAATTAATATATTTTGATGAAGTGAAAAGTATTCTTGAAATAAATAAGTTGCTAATCTGAAAATGATATCGATCAGCAGTGCTTGTGCATGTATGGTACAGACTGTCAGTGAACGCACCGCGAGAGAGTGTGTGGCAAGCGCGCGGACAGAAAGGAAAAGTGCAGAGAACGATCTCTGCACGGGAGTGGCTCTGCTTGAACCTTTTATATTCACGCAGCAGAGGCTGTGACGACAGAGTGTACAAGACACGTCAGAGTGAACAGTCGTTGACCAATAAGAAAATTAGGCTGCGATACCATAGTTCAACCCATAGGATTAGTGAAAACACGTTTTTAGACCAAATATTGCCGATTTAAACAAATACGCACAAAAACATGAAAATTAACACAGACATAGTGCTATACAACATTTTACACACATTCTAGGGAGTTTATCAGATAAAAAAGTTAATTTTGAGGTAAGTTCCTCTTTAAAGGGCACCATGAACATTTTGCAGAAAGTCAACCATGTTAGCATAGCGACAACCTAAACGTTTATGGCATGAGTTAACATCATGCTTTGGTAAACTCATGGCAAATTTTGCTTAAAGGCAATTATTATTATTATTTTTAGGATATACTGTAGTTTACATAGGCAGCGTTTGTGCAGTGAACACAACGTGCGCTGGCTCTGTGGGTCACGTTTAGCTGCTACTGTTTGAGCAGCGGCAAAGGAGTAACATCACTTTGTTTTTGTAGTGATGGGAAACTGTTAAAGTTAATACAGAGATGTGAAGCTAATCCTTTTATCCTAAAGAGGGAAAGTACGACCTGAAGTCTTGGTTAATTCTGTAACAGAACAGGGAGTGATGGAGCTTAAACCAATAAGGGAAGCGGTTTTCTCATCTATAAAAGGCACTGACAAGTTGTGCAAAGGTATATTTATTTTATTATGCAATTAATCTATGAATATATTTTTGATTCTTTGGCCATTTTGTACTTGAATTGTCTTCATGGGATGAGCTTTTGAGGGGAACGTTGAGAGTGGATGCTCTCTGAGAACAGATTACAGTACGGTAAATCACTTTCAGACTCGTGGAATGTGCTGTGAAACTTCATGACCAGCTTTGGAAAACACTTTTAAAGTGAACTTTCAGACCTTTGAAGAGGGGTTTAGTGGAAAGACTGAACAATGAATATCTTACCTGTTGTAGATAGCTTTTTGACTGACCTCAATATGGCAAAAATACATATACTTTTTTTTTGAATATTGTGAAAAAGTTCCGTATTTTTTGTCAATAATTTCAGAAAGTGAAACTCTATATTGTGGGCAGCACGGTGGCGCAACTGGTAGAGCTGCTGTCTCGTTCCTCAAGTCGAGCCGCTCCTGAACGAGAGACGACGTCGGAAGCGCCTTACCTGCTGAGGAGAAAAAGAGCTGGACTGTTGCTCAGTGGTCTAATGTCCTCTTTTCAGATGAAAGTACATTTTCATGCCATTTGGAAATCAAGGTCTCAGAGTCTGCGGGAAAGTGGAGAGGCCCAGAATCCACGTTGCTTTAAGTCCAGAGTGAAGTTTCCACAATCGATGATGGTTTGTCATCTGCTGGTGTTGGTCCGCTGAGTTTTCTGAAGTTCTCAGTCCAGGTAAGATGCTTCTGACGTTTTTTTTCTGGTTCAGGAGCGGATAACTTGAGGAGTGTGACATTTGTAGCCCATGTCCGTGCATGGTGCTTTATTGGCATGAATTTCCAATATGGAATTTTATCACAATGTTTTAATTTTCTGAGATAGTTTTGGTTTTTCCATCATCTGTAAGCTATTCTAATCAAAATGACCAGAAATAAAGTCTTGAAATATTTCACTATGTAATATATGATTCACTTTCTGAAGTGCTTGCCCAAAAATATTGAACTTTTTCATGATGTTCTGTTTTTTTAGATGCACCTTTAGTTCAGTTTTAGCCAGATTGACGAGCTAATGGCTAGTCCAAATGGAGGTGAGACAAGTGGATTGTTGCCATCATATACAGCACCAATCTCTAAAGTTTTGTAGTAAAACTAGTTTATAAACCTTTACACTGTCACTACTTTCTGTATTACACAGTTTGAATTAAATTATATTATTTGCAAGAAGAAACACCGACAACAGCAGCTAGCTGTAGCACTTCCAACAGAAATAGATTTGACAGAATAACTGTGTAACATGAAATGAACTGTAATGTAAATAAAATCATTAGCATGAATATAATTGTTTTGGCTGAAGTTTTAGCATGGCAGCAGTCTGTTTTGATCCTCGCCCCACTAAGACTAGCCATTAGCTAGTCAATCCAGTCAAAATCCAACTTTATTTTTCTCAGAGATCTAAAACGTTATCTACAGCAAATAAAGTAGTCATAGCCTTTTCACAGAACCTCCGCTCAGAAGATCTGAACCATTTCATTTGGGTGTTTTAGCTAATAAATGGAGGAACGTTTCATGGTTAGCACAAACACACAGCTCCATTTTAATTTCCATCTCCTTTTTTGAAAGTACTTGTATATAGTTTGTTACATAGAAGAAAAAAAGATGTACTTTATAACTGCAACCTAAAAAAAACTTTGACGGCTGTGAGAGCAACTTTTGCTTCTTTTTAGCAGGCAAGAGTCAAACGGTTGAGCAGATCTACCTCTCCTGTAAGAAGCTTTAACAAGATTTGATTGCCTGCCAGTGTTTAAGATCCACACAGCTTTAGACTTTAAATACCCTTCTTACAGAGGAGGTAAATGAGGCTAACAGAGCCTTATGGTATGTATGTGCAAGACGAGCAGTGTTTGCGAAGACACAACTGTTGTTTCATTGATTGTGCAAAGGAATGGGCGAAGTTGTCCGCTTCTCTCGTTGACCAACTTGGTGTAAATCAATTTCTTGTTTTGTAAAGCGCACGATCTGGTCAGGGATGTGAGCTTAGTGCAACATCGGGAGCACCTTCAGCCCCTTTGGGGTAAAAGCAACTTCCTGTTCCGCAACGTAGTCGCCTCTAATCAATGGGGCATCAATCAAAGGCATTTAATCCTATCAGCAAGGCTTTGGGTCTACATGGAAGCTCCTTGTCTGCTGCCTGAGGTGAAGCAAGGAGCTGTTGTAATCACTGGAGACAAACTGAAAGAAAAAAAACTTTACTCTGGTTTGTTAGTTATTCTACCATGAGATTCCAGTGATAACAAAGGCATCCGCTTTTGGATGAACTGTAATGCACTGTATCTATGTCACTGAGACATTAGAAAAGTGTCATTTGTTGTATGAAATGACTATTTATATATCGCAAGATGTAACATCTGTAAGTGTAGGAAGTCACGGAGGTGTAAAAATAAAAAGTAACGCTTTTTCTCATTAAGAAAATCGTCTGGCTTTGATCTGGAATTTACGCTCATGCACACGAGAGTTGGACGGAGGGTGATCTCCAAGCAGCCGAAGCTTAGCTGCGACAGTGCTCCATGTATCGTGCCGCGGGATCTTGGAGGCTCCAAAGCTGGATGAGCCTCGAGGGGGGAAAGAGGATCAGTGGATTGGTTCTCATCCCTGCCCGATCTAGTGCTGTGCTCCTCGGAGGAAAACGGTTTTCATCATTTTCAGCATATTGTTTCTGCATACAGTCAGCTGGAGCTTCAATGGTTTTGTGTCACCATTTTGACAAAGTTAAGACACACCATCTGTAACATTTTAGAGTGATAATCCTGCAGAAGGGAAATCCAGAAAATGCTTATGTTTAGAAAAAGCTATGGATATTTGACTGTAAGCCCTAAATTTGCCAACGTTGGATGAATTAGCAACTGGTTCACCCTTTCAACGTGACCCTTCGTTTCTCGGACAATTCAGGGTTCGGCAAGGCCAAGAGCTTCTTTTCCTAAGTCTCCTTTTTGTTTTTCTGCTGACAGAAAGCCTGTTTTATATCCAGCAGCCTAATGGACAATTAGCCATTGTATAAAAAAATGTAAGTGATGTCAAGTTTGGAGACTAACTTAGGGGCGGCCGTGGCGTAGTGGTAATGGCAGTCGTCCCCCGATCGGAAGGTTGGCGGTTCGAATCCCGGTTCCCCACACCATGTGTCGTTGTGTCCTTGGGCAAGACACTTAACCCTGAGTTGCTCCCGGTAGGACTGGAAAGCACCTTGCATGGTAGTCTGCCGCTACCGGTGTATGAATGTGTGTAGCACTTTGAGATTTTCACTAATGAAAAGCGCGTTATAAATTGAATTCATTATTATTATTATTATTATTAACTTAGACTGGGCCTTAGACAGGGCCTGCAAACTTTTCAATCTGATTTTGTTCAATGATAGCCTGGCCCTCGCCATTCCTACGCAGCTCCGCTCAATTCTCATTTCCCTTCACTGCTGGGTCTGGGACTTCTCCCATAGAGAAGGATTTCTCCGGTAGATTTTTGACCGGACCAATCAGAGAACAGAAGGGGCGGAGTTTTTGGCCCCTAACCCACGCCCCCACCTGTCCCAGCGCGCAGCAGCCATTCGCATGTTCTCATTCAAAGCGATGCAAAGCGATGCAGGACTGTTTTATATGTGACACAAATGTATTAAATTCCCCTTCTTAATCCCTTATCTGGAGTTTTCTTTTGTTTTTTTGCCAAAAGTCAAGTGATCGCTCTCCTCCTCCTCTCCCTCCGCTATGAGGAAATGCCTCAGGTTGTCACGAGAGAATTAAACTCGGGTTTTACGTTGCTGCCCGAGTCCCTGCAGATTTTCTGGTCTTCTGGTGTGCTGGACCAGCGAGCTCCATGGTTTTATTTTATTTTTTTAGAACGTTTTATTAACATATAAACACAGAATATGCAGCTGCAGCGAGAGAAAATGCAGCAGGAGGCGGAGCAGATGTCAAGTTCAACAGACCACGGGGGAGCAGCCATATATGGCTCTGAGGGGGAGGGAGCAGAATGCTTTTCCCTGTTCAAAATTTTTCTAAGATCCAATGGTTTTGTTCCTCAGCAGAGGCCACGCCTCCAGCAAGAATCGGTTCTCTATGGAGAAAGTCCAGACCCTAGTTCGAAGCGAAGTGAAGGACAAGGGTCTGATTTTAACCAGGCTAGTTCAATGGTATCTGAGAAGCAAAGCCAACCCACAAAACTAAGGGTGCATTCACACCAGCCCTGTTAAGTCCACTTTAATTGAACTTTAGTCAGTTTGCTAGTCCAGTTCGTTTGAGGAGGTGTGAATGCCCAATCAAACTCTGATGCGGACCAAAAAAGCAAACTCTGGTCCGCCTAAATACCTAGGTCTCAGTTCAGTTGAAGTAAACTCTAGCGCAGTTCAAATGCATTGTGAATGCAAGCGGACCATCCATCCATCCATCCATTTTCGTCCGCTTATCCGGGGTCGGGTCGCGGGGGTAGCAGCCTAAGTAAGGAGGCCCAGACTTCCCTCTCCCCAGCCACATGGAGCAGCTCCTCTGGGGGAATCCCAAGGCGTTCCCAGGCCAGCCGAGAAACATAGTCCCTCCAGCGTGTCCTGGGTCTTCCTCTGGGCCTCCTCCCGGTGGGACATGCCCGGAACACCTCCCCAGGGAGGCGTCCAGGAGGCATCCTAACCAGATGCCCGAGCCACCTCAACTGGCTCCTCTCGATGTGGAGAAGCAGCGGCTCTACTCCGAGTCCCTCCCGGATGACTGAGCTTCTCACCCTATCTCTAAGGGAGAGTCCAGACACCCTGCGGAGAAAACTCATTTCAGCCGCTTGTATCCGAGATCTCGTTCTTTCGGTCACAACCCAAAGCTCATGACCATAGATGAGGGTGGGAACGTAGATCGATCGGTAAATTGAGAGCTTTGCCTTTCGACTCAGCTCTCTCTTCACCACGACAGACCGGTACAGAGCCCGCTTCACTGCGGATGCTGCACCTATCCGCCTATCGATCTCACGCTCCAGTTTTCCCTCATTCGTGAACAAGACCCCGAGATACTTAAACTCCTCCACTTGGGGCAGGACCTCATCCCCGACCCGGAGAGGGCATGCTACCCTTTTCCGGCTCAAGACCATGGCCTCGGATTTGGAGGAACTGATCCTCATCCCGGCCGCATCACACTCGGCTGCAAACCGCTCCAGCGAAAGCTGTAGATCACGATCTGATGAAGCCAATAGGACCACATCATCTGCAAAAAACAGAGAAGCGATTCTAAGGCCACCAAAACGGATCCTCTCAACACCTTGGCTGCGCCTAGAAATTCTGTCCATAAAAGTTATGAACAGAATCGGTGACAAAGGGCAACCTTGGCGGAGTCCAACTCTCACTGGAAACGAGCCTGACTTACTGCCGGCAATGCGGACCAAGCTCTGACACCGGTCGTACAGGGACCTAACAGCCCATATCAATGGGCCTGGTACCCCATACTCCCGGAGTACCCCCCACAGAACCCCCCGAGGGACGCGGTCGAATGCCTTTTCCAAGTCCACAAAGCACATGTAAACTGGTTGGGCAAACTCCCACGCGCCCTCCAGGACCCTGTTGAGGGTGTAGAGCTGGTCCAGTGTTCCACGACCAGCACGAAAACCACACTGCTCCTCCTGAATCCGAGGTTCGACTATCCGACGGACCCTCCTCTCCAGAACCCCTGAATAGACCTTACCAGGGAGGCTTAAGAGTGTGATCCCCCTATAGTTGGAACACACCCTACGGTCCCCCTTTTTGAATAGGGGAACCACCACCCCAGTCTGCCAATCCAAGGGAACTGCCCCCGATGTCCACGCGATATTGCAGAGTCGCGTAAGCCAACACAACCCCACAACATCCAGAGCCCTAAGGAACTCAGGGCGAATCTCATCCACCCCTGGAGCCCTGCCACCGCAGAGCTTTTTAACCACCTCGGTGACCTCAGCTCCAGAGATTGGAGAGCCCGACCCAAAGTCCCCAGGCTCCGCTTCCTCAGTGGAAGACGTGCCAGTAGGATTGAGGAGGTCTTCGAAGTATTCCGCCCACCGACTCACAACATCCCGAGTTGAGGTCAACAGCACGCCATCCCCACCATAAATGGTGTTGGTCGCGTACCGCTTTCCCCCCCTGAGACGCCGGATGGTGGACCAGAATCGCCTCGAAGCCGTACGGAAGTCATTCTCCATGGCCTCTCCGAACTCCTCCCACGCCCGAGTTTTTGCCTCAGCAACCACCCGAGCCGCATGCCGCTTGGACTGTCGGTACCTATCTGCTGCTTCCGGGGTCCCACAGGCCAAAAAGGCCCAATAGGACTCCTTCTTCAGCCTGACAGCATCCCTCACCGCCGGTGTCCACCACCGGGTTCGAGGGTTGCCACCACGACAGGCACCAACAACCTTGCGGCCACAACTCTGCCTCGACAATAGAGGCGCGGAACATGGCCCACTCGGACTCAATGTCCCCCGCCTCCCTCGGAACGTGTTCAAAGCTCTCCCAGAGGTGGGAGTTAAAGCTCCGTCTTACGGGAGACTCTGCCAGACGTTCCCAGCAGACCCTCACAATACGTTTGGGTCTGCCAGGTCTGACCGGCATCCTCCCCCACCATCGGAGCCAACTCACCACCAGGTAGTGGTCAGTTGACAGCTCCGCCCCTCTCTTCACCCGAGTGTCCAGGACATGCGGCCGCAGATCAGATGAGACGACAACAAAGTCGATCATCGAACTGCGACCTAGGGTGTCCTGGTGCCAAGAGCACATATGTACACCCTTATGCCTGAACATGGTGTTCGTTATGGACAATCCATGACGAGCACAGAAGTCCAACAACAAAACACCACTCGGGTTCAGATCAGGGGGGCCGTTCCTCCCAACCACACCCCTCCAGGTCTCACTGTCATTGCCCACGTGAGCGTTGAAGTCCCCCAGCAGAACAAGGGAGTCCCCAGGAGGCGCACTCTCCAATACCCCCTCCAAGGACTCCAAAAAGGGTGGGTAATCTGCGCTGCCGTTTGGCGCATAGGCACAAACAACAGTCAGAGCCCGTCCCCCCACACGTAGGCGAAGGGAGGCTACCCTCTCGTTCACCGGGGTGAACCCCAACGTACAGGCACCAAGATGGGGGGCAACAAGTATGCCCACTCCTGCTCGGCGCCTCTCACCAGGGGCAACTCCAGAGTGGAAGAGTGTCCAACCCCTCTCAAGGAAACTGGTTCCAGAGCCAGAGCCATGCGTTGAGGTGAGTCCGACTATTTCTAGTCGGAACCTCTCAACCTCACACACTAGCTCAGGCTCCTTCCCCACCAGAGAGGTGACATTCCATGTCCCAATGGCCAGCTTCTGTAGCCGAGGATCAGACCGCCAGGGTCCCCGCCCTCGGCCACCACCCATCTCACATTGCACCCGACCCCTTTGGCCCCTCCCACAGGTGGTGAGCCCATGGGAAGGGGGACCCACGTCTCCTCTTCGGGCTGTGTCCGGCATCGTCCACAGAGGACGCTGCTTCTCCGGCATCGTCCACAGAGGACGTTGCGTCTCCGGCATCGTCCACAGAGGACGCTACGTCTCCGGCATCATCCACAGAGGACGTTGCGTCTCCGTCCTCGCCTGCAGTCTCGACGGTGGTCTCCTCGCCTGCAGTCTCGGCGGTGGTCTCCTCGCCTGCAGTCTCGACGGTGGTCTCCTCGACTGCAGTCTCGACGGTGGTCTCCTCGACTGGAGTCTTTACAGATGACTTCTCGTCCCCTGGTTCCACGCTTCCAGAGGGTCCCAACGCTGCAGACGTCTCGTTGCTTGACGAAGACATCGGGGATGTCTCAACGCTCAAAGGCGTCTCAACGTTCGTGGACGCCTCCACATCTACGGAGGGTCCCGGCGCGACGGACGCCTCCACCTCTACGGAGGGTCCCGGCGTGACGGACGCCTCCACCTCTACGGAGGGTCCCGGCGCGATGGACGCCTCCACCTCTACAGAGGGTCCCGGCGCGACGGACGCCTCCACCTCTACAGAGGGTCTCGGCGCGACAGACGCCTCCACCTCTACAGAGGGTCCCGGCGCGACGGACGCCTCCACCTCTACAGAGGGTCCCGGCGCGACGGACGCCTCCACCTCTTTAGAGGGTCCCGGCGCGACGGACGCCTCCACGTCAATGAAGGGTCCCGGCGCGACGGACGCCTCCACGTCAATGAAGGGTCCGCTCGCCGCTGATGCATCGATGGAGGGTCCTCTTACCGTTGACGCCTCCACATCGATGGAGGGTCACGTATCTAGTCTCAAGGGGTCCCAGGAGGGACCCCCTCACGTCTCCAGTCTCGAGGGGTCCCAGGAGGGACCCCTTCTCATCTCCAGCTCTGGGAGGGTCCTGGAAGACTTCACGCCTCCAGAGGGTCTCTCGCCTCCGAGGGTCTCTCGCCTCCAGAGGGTCTCTCGCCTCCAGAGGGTCTCTCGCCTCCAGAGGGTCTCTCGCCTCCAGAGGGTCTCTCGCCTCCAGAGGGTCTCTCGCCTCCAGAGGGTCTCTCGCCTCCAGAGGGTCTCTCGCCTCCAGAGGGTCTCTCGCCTCCAGAGGGTCTCTCGCCTCCAGAGGGTCTCTCGACGTCGTCTCCAGAGGGTCGCTCGACGTCGTCTCCAGAGGGTCGCTCGACGTCGTCTCCAGAGGGTCGCTCGACGTCGTCTCCAGAGGGTCGCTCGACGTCGTCTCCAGAGGGTCGCTCGACGTCGTCTCCAGAGGGTCGCTCGACGTCGTCTCCAGAGGGTCGCTCGACGTCGTCTCCAGAGGGTCGCTCGACGTCGTCTCCAGAGGGTCGCTCGACGTCGTCTCCAGAGGTCTCGCAGCCGCCAGAGGTCTCGCAGCCGCCAGAGGTCTCGCAGCCGCCAGAGGTCTCGCAGCCGCCAGAGGTCTCGCAGCCGCCAGAGGTCTCGCAGCCGCCAGAGGTCTCGCAGCAGCCAGAGGTCTCGCAGCAGCCAGAGGTCTCGCAGCAGCCAGAGGTCTCGCAGCAGCCAGAGGTCTCGCAGCAGCCAGAGGTCTCGCAGCAGCCAGAGGTCTCGCAGCAGCCAGAGGTCTCGCAGCAGCCAGAGGTCTCGCAGCAGCCAGAGGTCTCGCAGCAGCCAGAGGTCTCGCAGCAGCCAGAGGTCTCGCAGCAGCCAGAGGTCTCGCAGCAGCCAGAGGTCTCGCAGCAGCCAGAGGTCTCGCAGCAGCCAGAGGTCTTGCAGCCAGACGCCTCTACACCGATGGAGGGTCCTTACGTCGATGACGTCTCGTTGCTTGGCGCCGCCACGCCGCTTGATGGGGTTCCTGTTCTGGGTGGGCCCTGGAGGGTCCCACCCTCGTCTTCACCCGTCCTGGGGCCTCGTCTCCTGCGGAAGCTCCTGCTCGATGGACAGCCCCCGGGTCGCCCGCCTGAGGTGTCTCTGTGGGATGGACGGGCTCCCGGTCGTCCACCGGACGGGGTCCTGCGTGTTGGACGGTTTCCCGGTCGGCCACCTGAGGGGTCCTTGCCCGAGGTCGACATCCTGGCTTCGATGTTTGGGCGCTTGTTGGTTTTTTAGGTTTAGCCTTTTATGTTTAGCATTTTTCCCGGGTCCTGTTCCTGTCGGTTTTTGGTTTGTTGTCCTTGTGTTTCGTCCTTGTGTTTTCTCGTGCCCACCGTCCCTGCGGTTCCTCGCTCGTCCTTGTGTTTTCTCGTGCCCACCGTCCCTGCGGTTCCTCCCTCCGCCCGTCCTGTTTTTTGTGGGGTGTTCTTTGGGGCCGCCAGGGGGCGTCCTTGAGGGGGGGTACTGTGAGGGTGGCTCCCTCTGTTGATCTTGTCTTCATGTTTATGGCTCCCTCTGTTGGTCTTGTCTTCATGTTTATACTTGTTTAGTCTTCTTGTTTATTTTAGGTTCCCCATCTAGTACAATCTGCATATCTCCTTTAGGTTCCCATCCAGTTTAGTCCTCATGTTTATTTCTGGTGTAGTCATGTTTTTAGGTCCCCTTATTATTATTTAGTTCAACCTAGAGTACTGTCACCCTGGTTTACCTCCCACGTTTCAGAGTCAGCCTTGTTCTGTTAATTGTTCCCAGGT
>JBBPBX010013635.1:0-36090 GCA_038048925.1 Garcialebias charrua
CGGCCCCGCCTCGCCCCGTGCAGTCACCTACATAACTAACATTGATCCTGCTTGTTAATATACATTTAACATAAAAATAATTATAGTTACGATGAAAACGTTCATTAAATACGCAATAAAAAAAACGGTCGATTTCTTTATCCCCCTACTAAAAATGGACTATTCCATCTTTACATCTTCCGGGTCAGAGTTGAACTCAGGGGCTTCTGTGGCTAGCTGGCTGCGCTCGGTGTCTTCATAAATCCGTAGAGAACCCCGCTGTTTCAAGCCAAATTAACGTGGCCGGATGATTTTATTGAGGGTTTTGTGTCGACCACGCGACGGTGAGTCGTTATTTTTATGTATTTTAGTTACTTTTCATTAAATCTGTTGACTACCTATAGACGCTAACTCTGTGTCTGCCTATTGGTAGTGCTGGGTTACTAATGGATAAATCCGTAGAGAACCCCGCTGTTTCAAGCCAAATTAACGTGGCCGGATGATTTTATTGTGCGTTTTGTGTCGACCATTCGACGGCGAGTCGTTAGTTTTCATGTATTTGGGTTGTATAAATGCCGTAGAGAACCCCGCTGTTTCAAGCCAAATTAACGTGGCCGGAGGAGTTTATTGAGGGTTTTGTGTCGACCATTCGACGGCGAGTCGTTAGTTTCATGTATTTTAGTTACTTTTCATTAAATCTGTTGACTACCTATAGACGCTAACTGTGTCTGCCTGTTACACCGGTAGTGCTGGGTTACTAATGGATAATCCTTAGAGAACCCCGCTGTTTCAAGCCAAATTAACGTGGCCGGAGGAGTTTATTGTGTGTTTTGTGTCGACCATTCGACGGCGAGTCGTTAGTTTCATGTATTTTGGGTTACTTTTATGTATAAATGCGGTGGCGACACACCCGTGTATTTGAGATTTAAACGTGGTTTTAGGGAATCAAAGATCATTCTATTTTTTGTTAATTTCGTGGCCGAATAGAATATATGTACGTAAAGTATTAAATAAATCCTTTGATTTTTGTAATTTCATCCTTTTAGGATCATTTTTGTTACTTTTCAGTTGGCAGTGTAGTGCAAATATTGATAACGCTGCCGGCTATATATAAATATATATATATATATATATATATATATATATATATATATATATATATATATATATATATATAAATATATATATATATATATATATATAAAATATAAATATAAATATATATATTTATATATAATATATATATATATATATTTATATATAATATATATATATATATATATATATATTTATATATAATATATATATATATATATATTTATATATAATATATATATATATATATATTTATATATAATATAGAAATATATAAATAGCAGATTAGATTAGCTTCCCCTAATTTTCATAAGACATTTGTGTTTTTGAAATTGTGGACCTAAAAAAATTAATAAGCGTTTTAGAAATTGTGGAACTAATTTTTTAATTAGCGGTGCCCACCACTGCCTGGCGGGAAGCGAGCCCGCTTCGCCGGGTCAAAACGACAGTGCATTAACGCTTTGAGCTATACAGCGGACTGGATTGTCAGGTGTCCACCTTACCCATATAGGAATCACTCCTCTTAACATTTTAGCTGCTCGTAGAAGTTAGAGATTAGTTATATTTTAAAACCCTGGCTGCGCTCAACAGTTAACAATAACTAAAACTTGTTTTAGTTATTGTTTAATGACATTCAAGTTGCGCTGAAAGGCGGAAATGGGTCCGCGCTTCGTTGTTATTTACGTTGTAACATAAGCTGAGTTGTGATCAGTTATTAACAAAAATTTAACTCAGAAAAACTAATTCAGCTAACAATTGTTTTAGGGGTTTCTCGTTTCTGTAGTTAAATTTGAATGAAATTCAACCCTCGCGCTGAGGTTGTTTGAATGAGTCCCGCCCCTGCTGCAAACAACGAATCAAATGTGAGCAGTACATGACGTGAAACTGGGTCCGTGGGGCTCGGCCCGATAGAACCACGGTGGACATGGTTCCAGAACAACGGTGGATCCCGGGCGGAAAAGGTAAATGCGAACACGTCGAACCCGGGTTAGAAGCTGGGAGAGCCGGGGAGGGCTGGCCAATGCGAAAACGGCTATAGTAGGGTTGGTCCTGAAGGAGGAGTTAGCAAAGAATGTAGTAGATGTGAAAAGAGTGGATGATGTGTCTGAAAGATGTAGTAGAAGATCTGATGCTAAATGTTTTCAGTGGTTATGCTCCACAGGTTGGACGTGATGTGGAGGAGAAAGATGCATTTTGAATATTTTGTAGATCTGGATGAAGTGATAGAGAGTATTCCCAGGGAGGAGCGAGTGGTGATCAGAACAGACCTGAATGGACATCTTGGTGAAGGAAACAGAGGGGATGAGGAAGTTATGGATAGGTTATGTAACAATGGGGCTGTTGTTGGTAAACCCAGTGGTTCAGGCAGGCAGTCGTGGACTAAGGAGAATGACTAAATAAATAATTTATTCAGAAACAAAAGGCTGACAGCAAGGGAAAGAAGGGAAACGTGCCAGGAGACAGAGGGAGAAGTGGAAAGTGACGAATGTAGGACTGAGGGTTGCAAATCTAAATGTGGGGACAGTGATAGGCAAAGGTAGAAAACTGGCTGACAGGATGCAGAGAAGGAAGGTAGATGTTTTAAGTGTCCAAAAGACAAAGTGGAAGGGCAGTAAGACAGAGTACATGCGTGTGAATGAGAAGGAGGCAGGTGGAACAGTGATTCTACAAGGAGCAGAGGTCACAAAGGTGCAGGACTTCAAGTACTTTGGGTCCACTTTCCAGGAAAAAGGGGGAATGTGGTAAAGAGGTAAAAAAGAGAGTCCAGGCAGGGTGGAATGGATGGATAAAAGTTTCACGAGTGATTTGCGACAAAGGGGTGTCAGCATTGGTCAAAGGAAAGGTTTACATGTCAGTGGTGAGACCAGCTATATTGTATGGTCTCGAGACAGTGGCACTGAAAAAAAAGAGGATAAAGAACTGGAAGTGGCAGAAATTAAGATGTTGAGGTTCTCCTTGGGTGTGACAAGGATGGATAAGATTAGGAATTGTAGGGATGGCACCATATAGTGGGCATCCCTTGTCTGTGCACCCTTGTGTTGTCTCATTAATCTAGATTTGATTCGATTTGATTTGATGTTTATTTATTCATTTTAAAAGAACAATACAAGACAGTTTCATCAGATACAAGAATACAAGTAGGATCAAAAGAAAGGGAGCAGAAAAAAGATGAAATCTTATTATATCTGCCCCTTATTTCACAGTTTGTTCAACCAATGATAACCTTCAAACTACATCACAGAATGAATAATTCTACTTAATTTTTCTAACTGTAATACACAAACTACATCACAAAATGAATAATTCTACTTAATTTTTCTAACTGTAATACACAAACTACATCACAAAATGAATAATTCTACTTAATTTTCCTAACTGTAATACACAAACTATAAACTGAATCTGAATCTGAATCTGAATGATCCGAGGATCGTAGATCATCCGCTCGGATTGGGACTCTGGACGCTGTTGGTCAACATCTTAGGGCCATAGCTTGAATCAGTGGAAAAAAATCCCAAATTGGACCATATCAGAGTTGCCCAGCAGGACTCAAGGCTGAAGGAAATTATACTGTCTGCCTGAAGTGAAAAATATTTGTAATCCTTATCTGACTTACCCTAAACAGCCTTGGAAAAGGCTGGATGTCAAATTTCTCCTGAGATGTGTTTTACTGAGGCAACAGCTGCATCTACCGCTAACCCCCCCGAGAACTTTTCTATGAACGTTATCGGAGGCCGGCTGGTTACATCTCAGAAACTGTTGCTATCTGGAATGTCTCATGGACAGAAATCTCACTGCCTCAGTCTCAAAATGCAACATGTGATTGTCTTAAATGTGCTTCTGGTATAGTTTTTTCTGTCTCATATGGTGTCATGAAAGACAAAATGTGATACATCTTTTTTTAATACCAACGCTGTGACCCTCATGGTTCTTTCCTTGTTTTCACACCTTTGACCTTCATCCCGATACGGATGGGAGAGGCCGCGCTGAAGAACATAATGTGATATGATGTCTCATGTGGTCTGATAGCAGCAGCTTCACACACTCGCCCCCTTCCGGATGACTGTGCGTACATATTCATGCTGTACTGGTGAAAACTTATGCAATGTTAATAAAAGTACTCTGACTCTGACTGACTGACTCTGATATAGAACAGATGTTGTTACTTCCGGCACTCGGCAAAGCAGGTCGCATCTCTTTTTGCTCCTCTCCCCCCTAAATTTTCCTCCTCCCTGCTTTTGCATTTTGTCTCGTCTTTAACTCTTCAGCGCTCACTCGAACCAATTTGAAATGGATTTATTTACGTGGGCTGTTTCCTATATTGATAAAAATTTTCAACGAAGCGCACCAGACCAGGAGAAGCGGCTTACCCCTTCGACATCGACACGCATGCGATGGGATACACTATGGACTCGTGGAGTGAGTGGAAGCCAATGTGTCTGACCGTTCTCTCTGTCGAAGACGTTGAAGATTTGTGGATTATTGGAATATTGGTGGCAGTTGCTCTGCTTTTTGGGATCGGCGGATGTTTCTGCTACTGGAAGCTGAGGGAGGCTGCCGCGGCGATCAACGCGCTGGCGAGACTTCCTGCTCAACAAGATTCTCTGATCCGGGCTATGACCTCAACGAGCCAGCTGTTGTACGAGCTGAACCGCACGGTGGGAGCAGCGGCGGACAGCCGCGGACCTGCGGTGCGCTTTGTGACTCGTTTACAGCCGACCCATCAGGGTACAGATGGGGATTTGTAGCTCAGAACCTCACATGATTCGGATTTGGACCTGAACAGCACCTGGACTTCAAGGCTGCAGTCAAAAGTACACTGTAGCCTAGCCTGAAAATAAATAAAGCGACTAATCTAATCTGGACTGTGAGCAACCTTGAAAAAAGAAGTCTGTCTGCAATCTTCTCCTGGAGTGAAAGCTGTTGAGAACTCGTTGCCCCCCCCTCACCCCCAGAGGTCTCCGTGTGCTTTCAGATGGAGCCGAGCTGAATGCCATCTACAGACTGTGCTTATCTGAAATGATTTTCACGGACAATCTCCCTGCTTGCCATGAAATGCAACATGTCTTGTCTTATTCGTGCTAAAGCTGGTAGAGTTATTTAGACTTTATCAAGGAGTGTCCTAAGACAAATTGTGATAGATTCTTTTTTGAATACCAATAATTACCCAACTGTATGTTCCTTTTTCATATCTGATTGTTGGTGGCGCGGTTTTATGCTGCTGCGGCTTCCGTGCGTACGTCCCTCTTTGGATGGTGCGCGCGCCAATTGCAAAACTTTGTACCTTGGTGCAAATATGACAATAAAGATATATTCTATTCTATTCTATGTTGGAGTTGATAAAGACAGAATTTGTCAAAATACAAACTTGGTTTAAACTCAATAAATTATCATTAAATGTAGATAAAACTAATTACATGATATTCAGTAATAAAAAGAAAACTGTTGATTTTTCCATTTAAAATTGAGGGTGTTGAGATTTGTAGAGTGAGTGAGGAGAAGTTTTTGGGTGTTATTATTGATGAAAAACTGACATGGAAACAACACATAAATTCTGTAAGAATAAAAATAGCTAAATCCATTGCAGTACTGTACAAAGTCAGAGACTTAGTGAATGATAAAGCTCAGTATTTGTTGTATAATACAATCATTGTTCCACACTTAATATATTGTATTGATGTTTGGGGGAAGGCGTGTAAAACAATTACAAAGCCTATTTTTGTTTTACAGAAAAGAGCTGTAAGAATTATCACCAGAAAGCATTATTGTCATCCATCAAGCACATTATTTTATCAACTGAAGTTATTGAAGTTCCATGATTTGGTAGATTATAATATTTTTCCAGTTATGTATAGGGCTCAGAATAACGCATTACCTTTAGATATCTAAATGCATTTTGTTAAAAGACAAAGTTGTTATAATCTTAAGGGGACAGAGATATTTGTAAAACCAAAATTCAGAACTATTTTGAAGGGACGGTCTACCTCAAATTCAGGGAATTGGATTATGGAATGGTTTGGAGAGTGATGTTAAAAATGCCAAGTCAATGTGTACATTTAAGAAAAAGATCAAAACTGAATTGTTAAAAAAAATTATGAAGTAGCGTAATGTGTATTGTATTAGGTAGAAAATTAGAAAGAGTTATTCATTTTGTACTGTTACTGGAAGATTATTATTGTTTGAACTGATTGTTTGAAAAAGGGGCAGATATAATAAGATTTTTTCTTCTTTCTGCTACCTTTCATTTTTTTATATTCTGTACATTATCGTTTATGGAATTGTTTTGATAGTATTTTTTCAGTCTGCTTTGGCACACGGTCAGTATGATCATGCCACAGTCTTTGGTAGCTCTTGGGGAAGCATATTCTTATTTGTGACATTCTCTAATTAGTCTGTTTCTAAAATGTTGTTTTACGGTGCTAAAATCCAAAATATTTTACTTTTTCTTCCCTTTCTGTCCTTCCTCTCCAGATCCCTGTTATGACAGGAGCCTTTATGGACTCCTCGCCCAATGATGACTACAGTGGCGAGCACTCACTCTTTAACTCTTCAGCTAGCGTCAACGCAGCGGCCTCGGTGGCCTCGGTACACGGCCAACAGGACGAGCAGCAATCCATGTCAAGTGATGCCATCTGGCTCTGGATCGCCATCATCGCTACCATTGGAAACATAGTGGTGGTGGGCATTGTCTACGCCTGCACATTCTGATAAACGCGCTGACAAAGACAAACTGAAAACTCACATCATGCTGTTTTTTGTGGAACAACTAAAACCCCAAAAGAATCTTTAGAGCAGACACATCCTCCATCTTCATGCTATTCTTTTCCTTCCCCTCACTAGGTTTTTGGATTATTTAGAGCCCCCATGGATCGTCTAAGTTCTGACAGAGACAAATACGCATCCATATTTCTTTATCAAAGAGAAAGATTGGGACTTGGTAGCATTTGTCATCGACAAGCACTTTTAAATTCTACGGCTGTAGGTTTGGAAAGAAGCTTGTGTGCATCACAGCCCTTTTGTTAAAATTCAAAATTTGAAAAAAGCTTTTGTTGGGTAAATTTTGTTTCTACATTTTGTCCAGTTATCATCCTTATCTGTAATATAGATGGGAGAACAGAGATTAAACAAGGCAGCTCTGAAGCCAGGGTAATAAAAATAATTTATGTAGCTGATTCAACATATAGATACTGTATCAGTATGTTTGTAAGCAATTTTGATGACACAACAAACTACTTTGTTAAAGAAAGTTCTTTTTTTATTAAAGTGGGATTCTGTAGAAAATTAGTCAGTATTTTACCTGAAATAGGCAGCACAGCTCAAGTCTAAAAATGTTCCAGTGAATGATCTAATGTGGATATTTTTATTCATGTTACTTTGTCATCAGACAGTTAGTTTCACAGGCATCTACACTGACGACAAGCAAAGTGCAAAACTTTCTGTTCCATCCGTCCGTCCATCCATTATCTTTACCCACTTCTTCCTTTTCGGTTCACGGGGTCACTGGTGTCCATGTCCAGCAGTCACTGTGCGAAAGCTGGGGGACACCTTGGACAAGTCTCCAGTCCATCACAGGGACACATAGAGACAAACGAGACAAACAACCATTCACCCTCTCACCCTCACCTAGAGACAATTTAGAGTTACCAATCAGTCTAACATGCATGTTTTTGGTCTGTGGGAGGAAACTGGAGTACCTGGAGAAAACCCACGCATGCACAGAGAGAACATGCAAGCTCCACCCAGAATGATCCCGGGTCAGGACTTGACCCAGCAACCTTCTCACTGAGCGGAAACATCTCTACCAACCGTGCCACAGCTGACTGTGTTCCATGTTATAAAATGTGCCTAAACCACCATAACAAATGGAAAATGTGGGCTTTTTAATTGTTAAAATTTGCTCTGAACTGGTCCCCAGTCTGAGTTATCCTTAGCTTGCCTTTCCACACTGATTCTCCCAACCGAGATCATGATGACTGCTGTCTACTGCAGGTTAGATACAGAATATTGATGACCACCAGAGAACCCCTCTTAAAAATTTTAACTGAATAATAAAATCCCATAGAAAATGTATCTGCTCTGCCAACTCAATCACACAAGCAGGGATCACTTCATCCCTTCATAAATGTGTGTTGGATCAAATGTAGCATCTGGTGAGGATTATTTGAATGTCAAATAAAACTCTCAGTCTTTCTACTTTTAGAGAACACCTACAGAAGTAATCTAAATAGTATTAAAAGCACAAAATAAACCAAACCTTTGGAGCCTTTCCTTGTCTGATATACGATTTACACAACATTTTGCTTCAGTACTGCTTGTAAAGGACTTCCTGTCATTGCAGATAAGTTATTTCAGCAATGAGACTTAAAAATTTATTATGGTAATAATTTGTGCCGATTTAGAAAAACTAAAAATGTGTCCAGATGTAATGTAGCACCGACCGGAAACCAAGTGAACTTTGTGTTAGATGAACATTCCTGTGAAAGTGGAGTGTTGTGAGTAAAGACTTTTTACTGTGCAGATAATTACGTATTTGTGTGATAAGTCTGGGATTCACTGCTTGCTTTGATTGGCAGAATTAGTCTAAGCAGACACAGAGTGGCTGTGAAGTTTACGCTCACCGTTCTTATCATTTTAAACAGGAGGGTCCATTTTTCGTTTTACTCATGTATGAAAATGGATGAGCAGATGGAACAAGTTTGCATCTTCATCAGCATAGAGGGGCATAGATTTATCGGATGTAACTCATTTAAAGTAGATCACAAAAATAGATGTTCTGCAGAAAACTATGAAAAGAGCTCTGCACTGATTTTGTGCTTTACTTCACCCCTTTGTTGCAGTGCACTGCTGCAGAAATATATTTTTCTTAGTGGAAAATAACTTCTATCAACCAAGTGGCTATAAACGATTACGACACTGTGTTCATCTGGGATTGGAAACATAATACCCAATGCATCAAGCATATCTTCAGCACCAGCTGAGCTGCTGCGGTGCATCGTTCAGTTTTGGGATAGAGCAGATTTGTCAACCATAAGGCATTTGAGCCGTCACACAGAGGTAACAAGCGAGTCCCAGGCCTTACTTAGGATGCTAGAAGTGGCATGTCTCTGCATCAAATAGCTCTAGTTCAAACAAGGACATGGAAAGTTCAACCTGAAATTCAAGCATTAACCTGCAACCAAAGAGACAATTAATGCTTCTCCCATGAAATGTACAAAACACTCCACTGAGCCTCATAAATAATGCAGCTGCTAGGTTTTGGTCTTTATTTGAAATGTGTTAAGTGTAGTTTGATTAAATCAGTTCATGCCATATTTGAAATGAAAAGGGTGGATAAAGACATTTTAGTTAATGAAAACACAAGTTCTGAGTCAGTAAGTTGATTTGTGTGTCAAGTCTTTACTCACTTTTTAAACTAATCCTCATTTCTAGACTGAAAGAAAAATACTTAAGAGCTTTTTGCTAAATGTTTATCCTGTGATTTGCAAAGTAATACCAATATGATACAGAGTTATAAATCTGTTGTGCAAACACTACACGTATTTAAATGTTCAGTCACTGTAAAAAGCAGTACTGGTTTACTGTATTTATTGTACTAAGAAACTGTAGACATACAATAAGCTGTTATTATGAGTGTACTTTTTCAAGGTTTAAGATGGACTTTTAAAGCCTGTTATTTTTAATAAATGGTTAATGTAGAAATATTTAGACATGTAAAACACACACAATGCTCTTTTTGTAAAGATATAAGTAATACAAATAAAATTTCTGTAATAATGCAAACAAATGTTTTGGCTACATAATATTCTTTGGGCTTTGAGATGTCAAGTGAGGAGTCATTTACTGTAAAAACATTTGAATTCTGTACACAGAAGTTAATGTAATAATGTCTGCTGCTAAATGTGTTTCAGTTGCACCTATTTTTAAAACTAAATTCTCTTTTTGTTGTTCTTTGTGAAGCCAACCCTGCAGCAGATTTTACAGTCCTCAGCTCAGCTGCCCTGATTATTGATACTGAGTTCAAATGGTGCGATCTGTCATTCTGACACAGGCCACGGCTGGTTAGAAATCACCCACGTGCATCCTTCTGTGCTCTCCTCCATGGCACTACTTGCTAGGGGTAATTTAGGTTTTGCTGAACAAAGACTGTGCTCAAACACAAACACACACAAACACACACACACACATACACATTATATACTGTATATAAAAGCTTGTTCTGATGCTTCATCTCCAAAGTAATCAGGATCCAGTTCTGGTGTGTGTTTGGAGTCATTATCCTGCTGTAACATCCAGTTATGTCCAAGTTTCAACCGTCTAATTTTTGACTTGAGGTGAAATTATAGAAACAGCATGATGCTACCATCACCATGCTTGACAGTTATTTGTCATTTGTAGGCTTGAAAGCCTTATTTAGACTCTTCAAAAATACTTATCATTGTGGCCAAAATCACAAATCTTGTCTCATCTAAATATAAACCTGTAAGTTTGAGTCATACAGGTAAACATACCATTATAATATTTAATAAATTACTCCTGTTAAACAGGAATATGTCAGGGTTTACTCAGAAGACAGGCTTGAACCCAATGGTGCAGACAAGAACTCTCTCAGGGAGCCAGAAGTACATAAATATATATTTAATGATGACAAGTCAAAATGCTGAACAAGGCAACAAACTCACTCAAGAGACTGGAACACAGGATATATCAGGGAAGATCCGACGATGACGCAACAATGAACAACACACAGGAGCTGACTTATATAGACACATACAGAGTAATTAAGATAATTCATAAACACCTGGACACAGACAGGAAAACCAGAAGGTGTAGGGATGGGGACTGACCAACAGAGGGAGCCAAACATATGGACACATAAACAGGGAAACCAGAAGGTGTAGGGATGGGGACTGACCAACAAAGGGAGCCATCCTTACAGTACTCCCACTCAAAGACGCCCCCTGGCATCCCCAAAACGGCCATCCCACAAGACTTGGGTGGGCGGACAAGGGAACCGTAAGGATGGAGGGCTCAAGGGAGAACACAAGGGCTACAAACAGACAGAACCAAAACCTGGAAACCATACAAACAGGAAACACAGAAGGGTACTCTGTCAGGCGGGTAGCCAAGAGGCCGTCCTGCAGGCAGAGGTCTGTAAAGCGGGCGACCGGGAGGTTGTCCAGCAGGCAGAGGTCCGTCAGGCAGGTGGCCGGGAGGCCGTCCAGCAGGCAGAGGTCCGTCAGGCAGACAGCCGGAAGGCCATCCAGCAGACAGAGGTCGGTCAGGCGGGCGGCTGAGAGGCCGTTCATCAGTCAAAGACCCGTCAGGCAGGCGACTGGGAGGCCGTCCATTATGCAGAGTCACATCAGGCGGGTGACCGGGAGGCCGTCCATCACGAGGAGCCTTGGGAACCACAACTGTTAACGCGGCGACCTGGAGAGCTGTAGCTGGTACAAAGGAGACACGGGGAGCTACAGTTGATGACAAGATGAGTTGCGGAGGAACTGCGAACTGACAACACGAGGAGTTGTGGAGCTTCTGCAAAAGACAAGACGAGGAGTTGTGGAGCTTCTGCAGCAGATGACACAGACGAGACCTCAGAAGCTGCAGACGTTGAAGGCGAGACCTCGGGAACTGCAGACGTAGAAGGCGAGACCTCGGGAGCTGCAGACGTCAAAGGCGAGACCTCGGGAGCTGCAGACATCAAAGGCGAGACCTCGGGAGTTGCAGACATCAAAGGCGAGACCTCGGGAGCTGCAGATGTTGAAGGCGAGACCTCGGGAGCTGCAGATGTCGAAGGCGAGACCTCGGGAGCTGCAGACATCAAAGGCGAGACCTCGGAAGCTGCAGACGTCAAAGGCGAGACCTCGGGAGCTGCAGACGGTGAAGGCGAGACCTCGGGAGCTGCAGACGGTGAAGGCGAGACCTCGGGAGCTGCAGACGGCGAAGGCGAGACCTCGGGAGCTGCAGACGGCAAAGGTCAATGTCAATGTCAATGTCAATTTTATTTATATAGCACATAAAAACAACCGAAGTCGACCAAAGTGCTTTACAGTTAAAAGAATAAAATAAAAACAGAGTAAAATGCATCTAGTGCCACTAAACATAATAAAGCTATCAGTAAATACACAACAACAATAAAATCTGCTCATAATTTGATCTCACATTCTGCGAGGATCAAATGCCAAGTAAAAGAGATGAGTCTTAAGTGAAGATTTAAAAGTGTCAACAGTCTGAGCGGTCTTTACTTTCTCAGGTAAACTGTTCCACAGTTTTGGAGCAGCAACCGCAAAAGCCCGATCACCTCTGGATTTCATTCTGGATCTGGGGACATCTAAGAGAAACTGGTTGGTAGACCGGAGTGCTCTTACAGGAGTGTAGATATTAATAAGATCACATAAATATGACGGGGCCAGACCTTTTAAGATTTTAAAAACAAGGTGAGACCTCGGGAGCTGCAGACGGCAAAGACGAGACCTCAGGAGCTGCAGACGATGAAGGCGAGACCTCGGGAGCTGCAGACGGCGAAGACAATACCTCTAGAGCTGCAGACGGCGAAGACGAGACCTCAAGAGATGCAGCCGGCAAAGACGAGACCTCGGGAGCTACAGATAGCAAAGAGTCTTCGTCCACAGATGCATAACCTTCATCGGCAGATTCACCATGCGTTGAGACGTCTGGTAATGAGACGTCTGGTGTTGAGACGTCTGGCGTTGAGACGTCTGGCTTTGAGATGTCTGGCTTTGAGACGTCTGGCTTTGAGAGGTCTGGCGTTGAGACATCTGGCGTTGAGATGTCATCGGCGCAATGACCCTCTGTAGAGGTAGAGGCATCGGTGGAGCTGAGACCTTCTGTAGACGTTGAGGAATCAGCGACGTAGGGACCCTCCGTTGACGTCGAGGCATCAGCGGTGTGGGGACCCTCTGTTGATGTAGAGGCATCAGCAGTGTCCTCTGCAGGCGTTGGAAGTACAGCACCTTTTGTAGATGTTGGCGATATAGTACCCTCTGTAGACGCTGGAAGTATAGCACCCTCTGTAGACGCTGGTGGTACAGTACCCTCTGTAGACGCTGGAGTCACTGGAGAAGCTGGAGGAACTGGAGAAGCTGGAGGAACAGCACCCTCTGTAGACGTTGGAGGCACTGTAGAAGCTGGAAGAACAGCGCCCTATGTAGATGTTGGAGGTACAAGCTCAGCACCAGCTGCAGGCTCAGGAACAGAGTGTCTAGGACCCCTCTGTCGTCGACCTCTCCGACGTGGGCGGCAACGTCGTTTGGGACTAGGACCAAGCAGAGAGAAAGAAGCAGATGGCAAAAAACAGGCTGGATTAGAGTCTATGGTGTCTGAACAGGTGTGATCCTTGTACAGTGTGGTTAACACAGAGACTGCAGGAGATGGAGAAACTACGGGGACTGCGGCAGGCATGGGAGCGGCCGCAGAGGCTGCAGCAGCAAGGATCACCGATGTTGTGGGAGAAGAGTCTAGTTTTATGGCAGAGAGATGTGTGACTGGAGAACGAGGACTGACAGCGCCGGATTTGACGAATGGCTCCAACCAATTCTTTTCTTCCAGTACCTGGTCCAAAAAGCCCTCCATTTCGGGTGCATCAAACAGACCAGTTAAGCGTATGTATTCATCTAACACAGTCTTTGTAGCCATTCACCTTTCCCACAGGTCGCTGGAGGTGGCTGAATCCACAAACCTCTGGGTGGTTTCACAAAGCTGCTGATAATCCTCTTCAGATAGCCTGGACAGGAAGTACTTGTCTGTTGGGTTCTTATTTGGTCGAGTCATACTGTCAGGGTTTACTCAGAAGACAGGCTTGAACCCAATGGTGCAGACAAGAACTCTCTCAGGGAGCCAGAATTACAAAAATATATATTTAATGATGACAAATCAAAATGCTGAACAGGGTAGCAAACTCACTCAAGAGACTGGAACACAGGAGACATCAGGGAAGACCCAACAATGACGCAACAATAAACAAAACATAGGAGCTGACTTATATACACACAGAGTAATTAAGATAAATCATAAACACCTGGACACACTTTGAGATTTTCATTAATGAAAAGTGCGTTATAAATTGAATTCATTATTATTATTATTATTATTATTATTATTATTATTATTATTATTACACAGGCAGGGAAACCAGAAGGTGTAGGCATGGGGACTGACCAACAGAGGGAGCCATCCTTACAGAATGATTTGACTGTAATTGGGTTAGAATCTGGATCTGGTAAGGATTAAACTGGATTTGTGATTTGGACTTTTTAAATGTTTTGTGAATTGACGTTTACAAATAAACTGAAACCAACTGAGACAAAAACCTGAGGTATGTGTAAGAGATATACCACAAATTACAAAACAGATTAACAATTTAAAGTGTCTTCTTTTTCAAGGTCATGTGTCTTCAAACTAAAACAATAATAAAATAAATACACAAAATTTAATCGTGTGAATAAATTTAAATGAGATTTATATATTTCTTTAAATGTTGTTTGTGGGTAAGAGCCAGGACCACTTCTAGGCTGATGTCCTCCATTATGGAGCAATAAACACAGGACAGTGAAGAACTGGTTCCTCTTAGAACAAAGGTTCTGATGTTCTTGTTTTATTATTTATGTCACAATCAGGTGGTGACCCTAGTGGTGCAGGCAGGCAAGGACTCAGGATAAATATAAAATAAAGGATTTATTTTATAAAAACACAAGAGCTGACAGGGCAGCAAAACTTGCATGAAACATCAGGGAGTACTCAGGGAACAGACAGGTCATCACCAGTGGACAGAAGACAATGCCAGGATGAGGGTAAAGACAATCACACAGTCTTAAATACACATATTGATGAGGACTAACACAACACCTGTGAGCTTACACAGGTGTGGAAAATAGAACAAATCAGACACAAGGGAGCACGACAGACACACAGCACCAGATGGAGCGAGACAATAGAAAAACGTTGGTTACGTATTGTAACCCCAGATTCTGTGAATGTAAGCGTAGCCCTTTAAAGCTACACCTATTGAGTTTATCCCTCGCACTTCACTCTAACACTGAAGACTTCAATTCCACGCCCACCTGCAGTGGGCCCGCCCCGGTCCACTATAATAGAGCCCTTGGACTGTGGTTCTTCTCCCAAAGGTAATATATTTTTCTTCTGCCATTTGAGAGCCAGTGAGGCCCAGTTTTAAAGGGCTACGCTTACACTCATAGAATCTGGGGTTACAATACGTAACCAACGTTCTATTTCATGTAAGCTCCGCCCTTTAAAGCTATACCTATTGGGTATAAAGGCGGAGCAGGACATGGTCCATGCCTCACTGAGTCTGATTGGAAACCATAACACACTCTAGCAACCGCCAATAAACAGAGATGCACTATCAATAGAGTCAGAAGGTGCATATAAATAGCAGGTGAGCAACCTTCATTATCTGATGTCAGATAAATAACTGCTTATTCATAATCATGATCAAATCAATTCCAAGAGGATTACTTGCAACTGAAGGAATGTTTGAACCAGAACAACCCTATCAAATAAAGACATATACAACTATGTCATCTTATCAATACGTTTATTGATGATGAAAAAACAATCACTCTACAACAACCCTGAGAACAGAATGTGTCAGTGAAGAGCTAGAAACATCTCATAAATAAAAACGGATGAAAAGAGTTGCTGACGACCAAGAGGCCACAGAACAGATGTCCTACACAGAAAGGTGTCTGTGCAAGGCTGTAGAAGCTGCAATTCCTCTAGTAGAGTGAGCTTTTATTCCTTCAGGAGGCTGAAGGCCAGAAGAGCTATAGGCCTGAAAAATGGTCTCACATAGCCAATGTGACACCCGCTGAGAGGTCAAAGGTTGACCCTAAGATTGTCCTCTGAAATGCACAAAAAGCTTATCAGATTTGCATATTACAGCAGTGAGTGCCACATAACACCTTAGTGCCCGCACTGGACAAAGCAAATGTAAATGTTCTTCTTCTGCATTACTGTGGGGAGGAAGACAGAAGCCGTCCAGCGTAATGATTCTGGACCTGAATGAACTCATTATGCTTTTAGGAATAAAAGCAAGGTTCGGCCTAAGTTCAGCTGAACTCCCATCTCCTTGAATTTTTAAAAAGGATGGAGAGACAAGCCGTGTTTCCATCAAGGTTTCTAGGTGCGCATTTTGAAGTATCGCAGCAGAAAAGCTTAATGGAAACAGCAAAATGCGAAGTTACTTCCTGAAATTTGCCAAAAAGTAGATACGCTCGCTTGAGGTGGTTTTTGGGATCTTCGAAACCGAGCAGATGCGCAAAACGACAGATGGAAACACATTTGCCGACTCGTGCTGCCGAAGCGAACATTCACGTCACGTGACTGATCAGCTGTTTCCGCTCCGGACAACATGTAACATCGCTAAAACTAGTTGGCATGACAGAATAAATACAACTTGCCCGATAGCAACACGTACCTGAAATATTCTCTCCATTTTGACGAGATGTGTGGCCGGGTTCTGTTTTCAACCGCTACTTCCTGTTTACTGTAGACATGCGCAGTGCTGACGTCTGACGTAATGACGCTGACGTCTGACGTAATGACGCTGTGCGTGGCTTGGTAGATGTGCTACAAGTCAGTAGATGGAAACACTTCTGCTTCGCATTAATTTGTATTTACATATTTGCGAGATTTCAAAAATTAGCTCAAAAATCGAAATGAAAATGGATGGAAACACAGCTAGTGTCAGGTCTGACAAGTCACTTACTCTCTTAGCTGATGTTAGAGCTAACAACAGAGCTATTTTGAAAGATAAGGAACTTTAACAGTATCTGATCTAACGGCTCAAACTGATCTTTAATTAATGCACTCAGTACAGTAACTAAGTCCCATCGTGGAGCCAGGGTGCATAAGATTGGTCTAAGACTACGTGCACCTTTCAGAAAACGTTTCATTAGGGGATGATTCCAAAGGACATGAAGATAGATCCAACTCTTTTTCCAGGCACCATCGCTGAAAAGCAGCCCATTCTGATGCGTAAACAGTCGGGGTGGACTTTATTCGCGCTCCCTGGATGGTACATATAACGTCTTTAGAAAACCCAAGACTTTCTAAACATTCACTTTCAGCAACCAAACTAGTAGATGTTGGCCTATCACAGGAAAAATCTTTATTGCTCCCCCTGCCTATAGGAGAGCATATTTCTCCACGGTAGCCTCCATGATCGGCCTGTTAGCTGCTGAAGCGTCGGAAACCATGGTACATTCATGCATTCCGAAGCTATTAGAATCATTGATAACTTTTCCTCCCTCACACTCTCTAGCAGTGCTGGCAATAGAGGGACTGGAGGAAAGGCAGAAATCAGCGTTTGGGGCCACGGTTTGTGTGCAAATGTGTCCGCTCCCACCAGGGAAGTGTCCTAGGGACTTAAGGAGAAGAACATTGGACACTGAACGTTCGCCCGAGTGGCCATTAAATCTACCTCCACTCTCCCGAATCTGCTCCAAATTTGTGAGATCAGTTCCGGGTGGAGAGACCAGTTTCTGTCCAAAGGCCCACCATGGGACACAATATTTGCTCCTCTGTTTAGCACACCTAGGATGTAAATCACCCTCAGCGATTTCAATTGTGTGTGCGCCCAGCAGAGCAGCTCTCTGGCTGTGTTCAGCAACTGGGCTGATCGCATCCCACCTGGCGATTTATGTATACAGCCGCAACCTTGTTGTCTGTCTGTGTGAATCAACACATCCTGATCCCTGATAATGTGAACAAAGAGTTTGAAGACTTTTGTGAACTGTCAGAAGCTCCAGAACGTTTATGTGAAGGGTCGTGCCTGACGGCTACGCACCCTCCACTGACTGTGACTGGCAAGTCCCGCCCCATCCGGAGAGAGACACATCTGTGAAGACCACCCTGAATGACGTCACTTTGCCCAGGGGAACTCCTTCTGATAAAGTCCTAGGATTCCCCCAAAAGACCAGGTCCGCTCTCACCGACGACGGAACCATGACCCGGCATCATTTGTGACATACTGGGTCAATTTTCTGATGTATAAACCATCTCTGTAACTAATGCATGTTCAGTAAACCTAGTTTCACTACTGTGTGCGTGGTAGCCATCATTCCAATAATCTTATTATTGTTAACGCTGGCACTGTTTTGTGAGGCTGAACGCACCAAAGAAGTGACGTTAGTGATTCTTTCCTCTGGTCCGACAAAACATCTGTCATGCTGGTGGAGCAGAGGATCACTCCCAGAAAAATATTTTCTGGGCTGGTGTTACAGACCTCTTTTCCCAGTTTATGGCAAAACCTAAGAGGGACAGGTGATTCATCAGTATAACTGTGTGAGCCTCTGCTTCTTCTTTCGAGCGAGACAGAAGTAATAGATCGTCGAGGTAAAACATATTCTCATGTCCTTTGAACGTAACGAGTGTAACGCCGCCTCGATAACTTTTGAGAAAGTCTAGGGGGCGAGAGCATACCCGAATGGCAGGCGATTGAACTTGTAACAAACCCCCTGAAAGGCAAACCTGAGGAATTTCCTGTACTTGTTTATTATAGGAATGTGGAAGTAAGCATCTTTGAGATTGATCGACACAAACCAATCCCCTCGTGTCACGTACTCGAGAACATGTTTTATTGTCAGCATATGGAAAGGACGACTCATGATGTGTTTGTTGAACATTGACAAATCCAGAATCGGCCTGATTCCTCCTGATTTCTTTGGAACCAGAAAGTACTTTGAGTAAAAGCCGGTTTTCTCCTCGCTCGAGGGAACCCCGGAAATAACGTGTTTTGCTAAAAGTTCCTGTAGTTCCGACTGTAACGTCATGCCCTACTCCGTGGATGAGAGTTATGTCTCTAGCACCCCATTGAACTTTGACGATGCTCCTGAAAATTGCAGGGTGTAACCTTTGCAAATTACTCGACTTAACCATCTGTACTGTAAGCAGGACTCGAGCCAAGTAGCGCTGTGATCTGACAAAGGTACGGCTTGGCAGTTCTGCCTCGCGAGTGTAAATAGCCTGGCCTCTACAGCCACCAAGCGGATAGTGTCTGCATTGGCCCATGGGAGGTCCTTCTGGAAAGGGACGTTTATCGGACATCGCGTCACAGCCCCTGCTCAGTTCCCTGTTTTTTTCAGACAGACATGACATCTCTTTCGAGGTGGTCTGTTGGCTGTACCTGCTTCTGACCGACTGGAGGAGGGAAGAGAGGAAAAATTCCTGGTTTGAACAAATGTTCTAAGACCAGGCTCATGGTTTTTTACCGAGTTTGAGAGGGCAGAGACGTCTCTGACTTGTCTGTACGTTGTACCGCTCTGTGTCTGATGACGACTGTGAGAACGGGTCCCCACCATCATGTGGGGAGGCGTGGCTGAGGGAGTCACAGAAAGGTCTGTGCCTGTACCTACAGCCCGTCCCTCTGTTTGATCACTGTAGAAAATCACATTCTTCTGTTCAGCTTTGCTGGATTGTTTCACACCAGTTTCATTACTTTTTTTGGAGATGTGATTTAACTTAAAGAGTCTCAAAACAGCATTAGGCCAACTCAATTCAAAACTCACAAGAGACTAACTAAACAAACATTCACAGAGGGCCTAAAATCACCTCAAACTACTGTGTTATTTACCATAAGTTTGCTTCTAGACTCAAAAACTGACAGGTTTACTGCTGTAACTGCTACTCACCGGTGCATGTATACCTTCCTTCATGCACTGATTGTCACAGAGAATCACACACCTGCATTAAGACACTAATCAGCATCACAGCAGCTACAGCATAGTTTAGGCTAGAGCTCCCCCTCTGTCTCAACTATGTAATCTAACAGGAACTAATGCTTGAAAGAAAAGTTAGTTAAAGCCCAACACCCACCATGTTTTCAAATTGCATCGCCATTAATATTTATTAGTTTATTTAAAAATAATACAGGAGCGTTTACTTATATTGTGGAGAAATAACACTAAATGTGTTATTTCATGATTTATAGCAGATTTTAGCATGCAGCTCCGGGAAAATCTGCCCCTCTCCATATATGGGCATTCACAAGGGCATTCACGTCACCAGAGTGACGCCTTGGAGTTACAGGCGAGCAGAGGAAAAGAAAAAGGAAGCATTTTTAAATATTCCATAAAGCTGCCTGTTGATTAATCCTGCTGTCGCTCACTCATGTCATCATATTCTGAGCGAGCATCCACTTAGACATACTAGTTTAATTCGTTTGATCGCGACAAATTCATTCATTTCCGCATCGACTTTTTATTCTCTCGCCCCGTGATGAGAAAGGCACCCAGAGCCAGCCTCGCAGCTGAGCTCTGCCCGCGCGCATGCTTCACGACCCGTGCTGCTGCAACAAGGCTGACGAGAGATAAGAGCAGATACATACACTCGAGGGAGCAAATTACACCGGCACGAGGAACTTCAAAGGTGACCAGCGGAGCGGAACGAGGAGCCAGAGACCGCGCGCGGCTCGCTCCTCAGGGGCAGAATGAATTAGAGCAGCAACAGGTCCGCAGCGGTGTTATAAAATAAATAATAAATAAAATCAGAGCGCTGGTCCACACACAAATGCACCAGGAAATATGCAGGAAATATGCAGTTTTAACGCACTCTCTCTCATAAACCTCCATGGAAACTCACTCCTACCTTCTGCCTTCTGGGTGGAGATCCATGTAACAAGAGGCATGACCCTTCGGGACTTTTCGGCCAGGTTTCCGGATTCATTCGGGAGTGGGTTTTTTTTTTTTTTTTTTTTAACCCTCGCCTGGCCCAAATGCAAAAATGAAAATAAAATTCATAAAATACTACAGTAATTCTCCAATATGGTGAATTGTTACTGTCACGGTGGGTGTTGTCCTTTAAAATGAGGTGCAATTAAAAAGTCAAAACTGTCATTTGACACAACACCTCCCACTTGAGCTCCTGGTGAAAACCCAAGGAGGTCACACAACTTTCCCAGAGTATTTTCGTTGTTGTTCTTCTATGGCACTGGTTCTTAACCTGGGTTCGATCGAACCCCAGGGGTTCGATGAGCCGGTCTCAGGGGTTCGGCAGAGCCTCTGCCCCGGATGTAAAGACACGCTAGTGTAAACACCGGTGTGACCGGTGTTGCCAGATAGAGTCCCACCCGCCCAAAGCACTCTCTACCCGCAAAAGTCAGAAGGAAAATCGCGGTGAATCGCCCAATCTGGCAACACTGGTGACGGCTGCAGATCAGTGCTGATGCGGAAATTTAAATGGCTGTCGTGTTGTACGTCGTGTGTTTTTTGACAATATTTTACAAACTACGTTAAATATGTCGAGCAAAAAAAGAAAGTGGTTGGACGAATATGTCCAACATGGATTCACGTGTGTCACGGAACGGGATGGAAGTCAGCATCCTATCTGCATGATAATGCGAAGTTAAGCAACTCTAGTGTAGTCTTGCACCGGCAAAACTAAAGGAACATTTCATGAAGATGCATAGAGATGGGGAACACAAGAACACAACGTTTGCTGAATTCAAGGTAAAAACGAGCCAGATGCTAATTTTAGCATTTAAGCAAATTCCACATTTAATGCTCTTATTTCAAAAAATGTCAGCCTAATTCAGCAAAAATGTGCTCTCTCAACTTCATTCTGGTGATGCTTCTTTCTGCAATTTTAGCTACTTTTCAGCTGAATCTTTTTTTTCTAATTTTAGATTTTCTTCAGATAATTTCCACATTTTTGTGCTCATTTCTGCTTCTTTCAGCCTAATTGGGCAAATATATTCTTTTTGCTTTCTTCTGCTAAGTTAACTTTCTTCTACCTTTTCAGCAACATTTTTTTTAGTAATTTTTTTTTCTGGTTTAAGGTAAATAAAAAATTTTGTGGTACTTTCTGACACTTTCAATGCACTCCTGCACCATTCTAATGTTCGGTGGTTATCCCGAGGACAGGTGCTGAATCGTGTTTTTGCCATGCATGTGGAATTAGGTCTGTAATTGCAAGAGCAGCAACATTGTCATGCAGATTGCTTCAAAAATCCTGATTTCATTGTGATTTTAGCTTACATGGCTGATATATTTGCAGCTCTCAATCATGTCAATCAGCAGATGCAGGGTGGTGGTGTCAACATCATGCAAGCAGAAGAAAGCCTGAAGGCTTAAAAAAAAAAACTACCGTTATGGAAACGACGAACCGAGCAAGGTGATGTTGTAGAATTTGGGGGGAAAAAATCATATTTTATAATATAAAATATGATTTTTTTTTCGAACCCTCTTTTTTAATATATAAAATTTATATATTAAAAGAGGGGTTCGGTGAGTGGGCATATGAAACTGGAGGGTTCGGTAGCTCAAAAAAGGTTAAGAACCACTGTTCTATGGGAAGGAGGACAATGAGGCATCTCACATCCCTGTGTAAGATGGTGGCAGGGAACTTCAGTCTACTTTGTCCTTTTGCAGAGTTGGTGCTGGAGACTGGGTAGCTTAGGCACACTCTTATGTTTGCATCTCTGACGATTCCTTTTTTGTCTGAGGTAACATTCACCACTCTGCCAAGTTTATACTGGCTCCTTAGTGCATTTTGGTCAGCAACCCAAACTATGTCTCCCATAGCAACATTTCGCTGTTTGGTGTGCCACTTACTCCGTACAAATAAATTTGGGCCTGCTAGTTCACACCACTTTTTCCAAAATCTGTTTACCTCTGACTGGATGCTCTGGAGTCTCTTATAAGGATAACCCTCAAAACTGAAGTTAGTCGGATCGCCTTTTGGGCCAGCTCGTCCAAGGAGGAGACAGTTTGGACTGACGTAGCCAACACAACCTTCTCTGCTTTGTACCTGTGCATCTACTGGCCTTTCATTTACAATATTTGTTGCCATGAAGAGAAATGTTTGGAATTCACTCCAAGTGAAGATTCCATCACCAGCCAGGTTCTTGAGAGCTCTTTTTACCAGCTTTACAGCTGCTTCAGCTGACCCATTTCTGTGTGGCGAGTCTGCAGGATGGATTTTCCAGGACCATTCAGTTCCACTTTTGGCTGCTTTGTTTTCCAACTCAGTTTTGTTTAAATTGTCAATGTAATCATACAGGTCTCGAAGTGCAGGTTTGGCACCAACAAAATTTGTACCAGGATCTGACCAGAGCTTCCTGGGATGACCCCTGAGTGCAGTAAACCTTTGATAGGCTTGCAGGAACCCTTGAGATGACTGGTCACTAACATCAGTATGCAATGCTCTTGATGCCATGCAGCAGAATACAATGCCCCATACCTTGAGTTTGACTCTCTTCTTTACCTCATCTTTCACCATGTACGGTCCAAACAGGTCTACAGTGGTGTATTCAAAAGGCTTAGCAGGATTCACTCTTTCTGTGGGTAAATCACTCATAATTTGCTGACATTCCTTTGCCTTGATTTTTTTGCAGATTATACAATTGTCAACAACTTTTTTCGCCAATCTTCGCCCCTTCACCACCCATGCTTTTTTCCTCATTTTGAGAAGAGTTCCAGCAATTCCTTCATGGTTTCTATTGTGAGCCTCTCTAGCAAGTAATGTAGATAACCAAGAGTCAAAGGGCAAGATTGGAACAGCAGATTTATCTTCAATAAACATCTGAACTCTTCCTCCACAGACCAACAGTCCCTTGGTGTCACGGTACACAATCAGTCTGTTGAGAGTTGTCTCTGGGAATGTTTTGTCTTCCTGAGCTGCCAAGAATAGACTTATGAGGGCATTTTGACGCTCAGCTACAGTTAGTACAGGGATGTTCACTTTCTCAGGTATCTCTTTTCCTTTATCAGGTAGGTTTTTGTTCCTCCTCCACTTCTCCATCCAAGTTTTAACAGCTCGGCCGATCCATGCAACCACATCAACAATATTTTGTCGGGTGCTGTATCTTTCTACAGTGACCAGTTTGTTGACCCAGCCAGCTCTCTGATTTCCTCCAGCAATAGCTGGATCTTGGACTTGATCTTGCTGGCCTGTTTGTGGAGGCTGCAGAGTTTTGCTTTGCTTAGTCTGGCTTCTTGTGATGGTGGCTGTGAAAGCTTTTCGTTGGAGTTTATTCACATTTTCTCTGGCTTGAGCGGCGACTTCTCCAGGTGATTTTATGGGCCACTCCTCCACTGGTGATTTAAGAAAATTTGGACCATTTTGCCAAACAGATCCTTCATCCAGCTCTGCAGCTGTGCTTCCTCTTGTTATGATGTCAGCAATGTTTAACTCACCAGGAACCCACCACCAATCTTTGACTGGTGCAATCTTCTGGATTTCACCAATACGGTTAGCGTAGAATGTTTGATATCCGTAGCTCTCTCTCTGAATAGCTCCAAGTACTGTTTGGCTGTCAACTAAATGAAACCAGCGCTCCACTTGCATTCTTGACTGTCGTTCAAAGTACTTCCGGAGTCGAGCTGCAAAAACTGCTCCACAGATTTCAGCTTTTACAGCTTCTCCTTTTTGGTCAAGTGGAGTTAGTTTGGCCTTTGCTTCCACAAAGCGGACCTCAGCTCCATGTGCTGTGTTCCATCTGAGGTACATGACAGCTCCATAAGTCTTGTCACTCCCATCTGAGAAGGTGACTGCAACAGGTTGACCTTTCCAGTCAGTTGGTGTCAGACTTCTGGGGAATTTAATCTGGCTTAGGTTGGCATATTCTTCAAAGAGTTTGATGGCTTCCTCTCTGAGTCCAGCTGAGAGTGGCTTGTCCCAGGTCTCATGAGTCATCCTCCCACTAGCAGTTTCTTGGAATGCCTTTCTTACAAGGATTGAACCCTTCTGTTTTACTGGGGAAACAAGGCCAATTGGGTCATAGAGACTGGCTACTTGGCTCAATAACACCCTCCTGCTCAGTGGATTTGGTGTTGCAGGCCTTACCTCATCTTTGATAAGATTCTTACCCATCCGCATTTTCTTTCTCTTCTTAGAGAAATTTATTGAGGTTAGCATGTACAGTTTGTCTTCTTCAGTATCATAGCCTATACCAAGAGCTTTGTTATCTTCACCTTATATGGAAATGCTGCATTTCACTCCTGACAAGCGGTTTTATTTTTCTTTTCATTTTCATTTTTTTAGGCCTTTGGTTTTGGATGGAATGGGTGGAATAGATAAATACATCTACATGTTTATTCTTTGTTGTTGCTTGGTGTATGTTGTTGGCTAGAAGTTTAATTTGTTTTAGGTTGTTGCAGGTGGAGGCGTGAACAAAAGCCCAACTCTACCTCCACCCCTCCTTGTCTCTCGACACGCCCATTTTCAGGGAGATTTTGGAAGGAGGAGTTACCGATCCACAGGGGTTTAGTCTCACTTTAAGCACATCGGGTCCTTTTAGAAGGATATCATTCATACTAAGTCCTTTGAATTTTTGGCTACTGTTCCACACCAACCGAACAGGAGTTGTCACTGAGTGAGGATTTGGGGCAACCAGGTGACTTACATACCACACAGGGCCTTCCCATCTTTCTTTCATCACCTCAGTGAGCTTGATAGCTGCACCCCGGTCCACCATTTCGTGAATTTGATCAGTATATGCTTTCTTCCATTCAGGTTCTTTCTCTAGTTGCTTTTCTGTTCTTAAGAATGTGGCTTGGACAGCATTTCTATTATTAGGGAGTGTGTCAGGATCCTCTGTCCATGGATACTTTGTATCCCAATGTGGTGAATTGACATGAACATCCTCCATGACATAAGTGAGTCCTTCTCTTATTATTTCCAGCTCCTTCTCCTCTGCAAGGGTCATTTCCTTCCCACCAGGCTGACAGTTGCCACAACGGCACCCTCCACATTTAGGCTCACAGGATGCGCCAATGCTCTCCCATCTCCACCATTCGAGGAAGTCACAGGTTGTGGTAACTGTAGTTGTATATAGCGGGACTTTTTCTGGACTTGGGTGCACTGGAAACTCCTTGTATTTCACAGCAGCAGTCCGCATTGACCGAGCAAAGTGAGTTTTTGACATGTGTGCTGCCATTTCAACAGTCTCAAACAAACTAGGATGAGCACCACCTACAGTCTTTCCCAGAGGGCCTTCCCACAAGACAAGGTCTCCAACCACTCTGACCCTTTGAGGGGCAAGTCTTCCTTCACGGTGACTGATCAGTAACTCAACTTCTTTAGGCCTTTTCAGTTCTTCAAGCTCCACTTCTGGGAAGAAGGTTTGAAGTTTTCTTGGTTCAATTGCTTTATGGACTTTGGCAATTTCATCCAGCCCATAACAAATCAGTTCATGTGCTCTCACTTTCCCTGTAGGTGTTTGAATGCGGACTCTGAGGAGGTATCTCTTTGTGTTCACTCTCATGGACATTCCACCCACACCAAATAACACTAGAGTCATTTCCTCACTGCGTAGTCCTAGACGGTCAGCGGCCTTATGTGTGATGTAATTTGTGTCAGATGCCAGGTCTATAAGTGTTCCAATCTTCTGACCTGCATTAGCTGTTACCTCCATTAACATCAGAATGACTGGCAGCTCAGACAGTCCATGCTTTTCAAGTAGTTTAGATGGAGCTTTGATTGAGTTACCTGCTCGGGTATTTCCATTTGTGAATGCCATCCTGCACCTCTCTGCCATTTCTGGAGACAATTCAGACAAGAACATTTCTTGGTCAGCTGTCAGTTTGGTCTTACTTGGACTGCTTTTCCGTAAGACCTCATCATCCACTTTGGTGTTTTTGGGGCAGAGGAAGTAGTGGTGGTCAGCTGAGCCTCCCTTTTTGCACTCTTTATTCCTGCAGAGGTATGCATCTTTACAACTTCCTCCATCAGAATGCCAGCAGAGACATTTCATGCATGACCCTAATTTCTTTAAAGTGGCTTTCTTCTCTGGAACAGTCAGAGCCTTAAACTTTCTACAGAAGAAAAGTTTATTATAATGTCTGTCTTCCCCACACACACCACATACATTTTCATGCTCACTTTTTGTGGTTTTGGTGGTGGCAAACTTCTTCTCTGGTCTCTTGACTGGGTAATGATCTGGCTTATCAGCGATCTTCAGTTGCTCCAGCCTTTCCAGTATGCCTTCCTGCTTTTGTAGGAAGTTTAGAAGCATGTCAAAATGGTTGTCCGTCGTTACGTTGTTACTAGGATCCATCATGAACATGAGCCAGTCCCTCTTCACAAAGTCTGGAAGTTTGCTTTCTATTGTCTTTATCATTAGTGGGTTTTTAAGTGCACCAGTGTCTCCCAGGTCAGTGAGATCAGTCAGTGCCTTTTCCACCACCTGGATCAAGTCAATTACTTTTCTTGGTTGGTTTCCTTTCACAGGTGGTAATTTCTCCAAATCTTCTAAGATTTCTATTGCTATTAGAGATTTGTTCCCATACCTGTTTGAGAGTACTCTGAAGATGTCGTCAGCAGAGTTGTACGTTGACAGTCTTAGCTCTTTTGCTAGTTTTCCATCAATACTGTCCAGAAGTTGAATTTTCTTCACCTCCATCGATCCAGTTGGCTCCCCTTGCTTTTGCAAACTTTCCCACTCCTTCTTCCATCTATAATATTCTCGTTTATCACCAGTGAAAATGGGAAGAGATGTGGGTTTTAGTCTTACAATTGGGTTTGCACCAACGGGTGTCAGCAATGGTGCTCCACTCCTCCCACTAGTGGCTTCTGTGACCCGACATGTGACAAATTCTGCTCTTCTCAGTTCAAGTTTATTTTTCATTGATTTTAAGTTTTTTACTCTTGTGTCAAAAGTTCTTCTCTCTTCTACAGGGATCCATCGCTCCCAAACTAGCATGGTTTCAATAGCTTGCTTTACCCTTTTTTCCAAAAGGTTCATGTGGACCTCAAAGCCTTCAACATTTATATTCAAGACAGGCAGGTCGATTGCTATTTGTCCACTTTCTTCAGCCTCCAGGACAGCTGTTATCACTTCCTGCTGGCCATATCTGGACCACAATTATCTTGAACAGTCTCTCTTATGAGTTTAAATTTTTCTTCGGCCTCTCTTGCCATTTTATCAATCTCCTCTTGCTGTTCAATATATGGTTCCTCATCTTTTGTTGTGTCTGCTAGTGATAATAGTCCTGACATATAATTGTCATTTCTTTCTAATAGTTATTTGAGACATTCAGAAAGTTTCTTAAATTCCTCTTTTAGTTCTTCGTGAACCATTATATCTGCATCTCTCATGACAATGTTAGCTTGACGAGTGAAAAGGCTCTTGGCAATAGTCCGCTCCTTCTTGAGCTGTTTGACTTCTTCTGCCATTCTGTCCTTGCGTCCACAGCACCTGGATTTGCAAAGCCGTTTATCTTTACTCCTTGCTGTTCGCTCGGTTTTCAACTGTCAAGTCTTTTCTCCAACCAGTGCTGATCTGACTTGAAAGATCCAGGAAGAAGGTAGACGTAGGCTCAACTCACTTCATCAACTTTATTAATTTCTCTCACAGATGGTTCTACAGCAGTAGCAGCAGAATCAGTAGAATGAATAGTATGAATAGAATGAATAGGTTGAAAACCTTGAAGAAAAATACAGATTAACAGGTTAGTTTTTAACGTTTTCAATTACTTAAACCATATAAATCCATATAAAATTCATGTTTTAACTTGTGAAAATAATCTGACAAACTAGGAAGTAACCATTTTAAAGCATTTAACCATTTATTATATTTATAATTCTGAATATGTCTTGATATGGGGCCAAGATGGTGTAGTGGTGAGGGAACCGGACTTGTGATCCGAAGGACCCTGGTTCGAGTTCAAACCCCGGCCACTACACACCTTGGGGTGTCTATGAGTGCATACCTATTTCACCAGCTCCCCGGGCGCTGACTACGGCTGCTCACTGCACCACCTGGTGGTGGTTGGGTTAAATGCAGAGACCAATTTAATCTGTCAAGTATGGGAAACATACACAGATGACAAAAATGTGCAATTTAATTTAATTTTAATAATTCTTCTAAATTTTCTAATAAATGTTACTGGAATACTTTATTTTCATTTCATCTTAATTGTATCTTACCTAATTACATCAAATAAATAATTACAAACAATTATTTTTAGCCAACAAAAAAATGCCTTTTCCTCAAAACTAATCACTAGGATTTTCATGCAAGTAATTTAAGGATCAAAGAAACAAAAGTAATATTTGACTTGCATGATTAATTTCTAAGATTACAAAATACTAATTGCTTTAATCAAATTCACAATATAGAAAGACTAAATGTGTAATCTAAACTAAAATGTATGATTTAACTTAAAGAGTCTCAAAACAGCATTAGGCCAACTCAATTCAAAACTCACAAGAGACTAACTAAACAAACATTCACAGAGGGCCTAAAATCACCTCAAACTACTGTGTTATTTACCATAAGTTTGCTTCTAGACTCAAAAACTGACAGGTTTACTGCTGTAACTGCTACTCACCGGTGCATGTCTACCTTCCTTCATGCACTGATTGTCACAGAGAATCACACACCTGCATTAAGACACTAATCAGCATCACAGCAGCTACAGCATAGTTTAGGCTAGAGCTCCCCCTCTGTCTCAACTATGTAATCTAACAGGAACTAAAGCTTGAAAGAAAAATTAGTTAAAATGTGGTGCAATTAAAAAGTCAAAACTGTCATTTGACACAACAATGTGTTTACATGCCTCGAAAAAGACGGATTCAGCATGTCTAAATGAGAGACTATGTTTTTAAGACAGTTTCTTTATTACACTCTATAAACATACTGTCAGCAACACATACACACCTCCGGCAACCCGTCATTTTTTATAATGACCCCTTCTGGTGTCCTGGTGTTGGCCGGCCCATGGCGGTTGATGGCGGCCCCTGCCTCGAGGAGTCCTGGGTCTCTGAAAGGCTTGGGACGGGTGTCTTTTGCTGGAGCTGGTGACAGCGGCACTGCAAACGTCGAGGCGGGTGCAAAGCGTCGTTGCTGCTGCCGAAAGGCTTTACTCTGGTCACGTAGATGGACAGGCCCACGTGCAGAGCGGTGGTCTGTTCGGGGTGACACAACGTGCTTACGTACCTGCTCAAGCACCTCAGATGATGATCGCAGATGCTTGAAGACAGATTGGTAGTGCGTACCAAACAGTCCCTCACGTGAAATCGGTCCCTCGAAGAGTTCCTTCTTAACATCGTCGGGGATAGACATTGCTAACTTGAGCCACAACTGTCTCTGTAGCACTGTTGTCCAGGCCAAGATACGAGCTGCACGTCGCCAACACCGAGCACATGTTAGTGATCGTATCTGCTGCGTCTCATACTATGGCGTGTGTTGAATTGCGCCTAATGCTGAGCACCAAAAGTGCAATGTTATTAGTGGCTGCACCGACCTGAGACGCGCACTGGTGGATCTTGTCCTGTAGTTTTGCGGTGAGCTGGTCATTGGGCGTAGGTGGTGAGATCTGCTTCCCGACGTGTTTGGTTTGTCTTACCCCAAAATCCGCTGACAAACTGGGTTCCATTGGAGGAATAACAGTGAATGCCTGGTCCGTGTGCTCATGGACCCTCGTGATGGACACAAATGTTGACACCAGTGCTCTCAGTTTGAGTGGCTCATTGACCACGCTCTGCAGGAGGGAGGACATGTCCGAGACACTGGACCAGACTGGTTCTGCCTGTCCACCATGTTCAGGTGCAAATCTTCCCACCAGAAGCGAGGATGCGGCCTCGGTGGTGCCTTCGGGGACTTTTAGTCCATACACATCCGCAGCCCATCTTATGATCGGGAGGACGTGGAGGAGGGTGGAGTGGTTGCCTTGCGGGCCCGGGGTGTCGATTGGTGATGGCAGCGAGTCCACGGCCATTGGTGATGGTGCCTGGCTGCTGACGGCTTCAGAGCGCGGGGAGGGCGTCGGTTCCAGTTCTCCAGACGTGCGGGCTGTTAGAAGACAGAGCGGTTCCTGCGCTTTCCAGAAGACAAGGCGGGATGCGACAACTAGCTCTCTCCTGGGGACAGAGGAAGGGGGAGACCGGTTCCGAACACCTAGAGGAGGAAGGTCCATCACCGCTAGCTGTCTCTGAGGACGTTAGCAAGGTTAGATCCCGTAGCCACGTGCAATCTGCCACATCCTCCCTCGGCCGATACTCTATATCCAGTGGTGGGCCTCCGACCGCTAGGTAGCGCTATTGCGCTAATCCGCTTATAGCGTAGCTAAATAATCTGTTAGCTTTACAGCGGATTGACTAAGTTTTATAATTCATAAGCGGATTTATGCTATTTTTATTTAAAATGCAGTACCGCTAATAACTATTTATCTATCAGTAAAAACGAAATAACGTATTTACGAGCAGCGCCGGATGTGGTCCGTCACAAAAAAGCGTCCCCCTCAGTCTCTTGGTGTGTGCTCTCTCTCTAGCAGTTAGCAGCCAGTGTGTTACTCTGGAGCCTTATTGCTTGTTTTCGAAGAGTCAGACGAAGACTTTTTAACATGGAGGGTGAACTTATGGATGTTTCTCAGGGCCTACGCGACGCGTCTGGATTTAAAAATAGAATTTCGCCACATTAGCACTCTTCAAAATGGCGTCCGCGACGGCCAAAGAAGCCAGGATTTTACAACAAAACACGGTAAAACAATTATTTCTTTGCTGAGAAAAAATATATTTCATAGCTGACGTTATAGCACAAGTTTTTCTGAGCTTGAGAGTTTCACGAAATGGTCAAATCTGCTGGATTTAAAAAAAGTAGTTCACCATTAGGACTCTTCAAAATGGCGTCCGCAGGGCAGCAAACTTACATACTCAGGGAATCACAAGGAACTCAGGAGACAGAGGCAACAGGAGACAATGCCAGGACAATGATAAACACAGAGATACAGACTTATTTTTGATTTGATTTGATGTTCATTCATTCATTTTAAAAGAACAATACAAAACAGTTTCATCAGATACAAGGATGAATAGACTTTTAGCTGAATGGATGGATGGATAGACAGTTAGCTGGATGGCTGGATGGATGATCTTTAACAAGTTCTAAAATCATTAAAATTTAACCTCAGCTTGTGCCTCTTACCCAACAGAACCTCCTTCAGCAGCAGAATCCTCTGTGGTTCTCTGACTTCAAAGAATTGAGAAAGCTTATCGGATGATGAGCGAAACGTCTTCTGTTACAAATAAAGTCCAGTTGATCTTGAATTGAACGCCTTTTTGAGTTCTCTGACTTCATCAGTCTGCAGGACTTCATCAGTCTCTCTCCTGGTTCTGGAGGAGTTCTGACCCACTCTTCTTTCCATTGTTGCTTCAGTTCTTTGAGGTTTCTGCTCAGCTCTCTGAAGGTTTCAGGTTCAGGTTCTGGACTCTGACTGGGCCGTTGATTTGATTTGATTTGATGTTTATTCATTCATTTTAAAAGAACAATACAAAACAGTTTCATCAGATACAAGAATACAAGTAGGATAAAATGAAAGGAGCAGAAAGAAGATGAAATCTTATTATATCTGCCCCTTATTTATTTCACAGTTTGTTCAACCAATGATAACCTTCAAACTACATCACAAAATGAATAACTCTACTTAATTTTTCTAACTGTAATACACAAACACACTAAGCTTCATCATATATAGTTTTTGAGCAAGTCCTTTTCGACCTTTTTCTTAAATGTATACATTGGGCAGCACGTTGGCACAACTGGTAGAGCTGCTGCCTCTCAGCGAGAAGGTTGCCGGTTCAAATCCCGGTCCGGGGCCTTTCTGGGTGGAGTTTGCATGTTCTCCCCGTGCATGCGTGGGTTTCCTCCGGGTACTCCGGTTTCCTCCCACAGACCAAAAAACATGCTTGTTAGGCTGATTGGTGACTCTAAATTGACCCTAGGTGTGAGTGTGAGAGTGGATGGTTGTTTGGTGTGAGTGAGACAGGTCCCTCTTGTAAATGAGTCCCCGTGACTCAACGAGGCTAGCCTGTATAAATAAAGGTTGAATGAATGAATGAATGAATTGATTTTGCATTTTTAACATCACTCTCCAGAACATTCCACAATCCAACTCCCTGAATTGAGGTAGACCGTCCCTTTAAGCTGGTTCTGAATTGTGGTTTGATGAATATCTGTCCCTTTAAGATTGTAATAACTTTGTCTAAATTTCTTTGGATATTTAAAGGTAATGTGTTATTATGAGCCCTATACATAACTGATAAAATACTATATTCTACCAATTCCTGGAATTTCAATAAATTTAGCTGAAGAAACAAGGTGTTTGATGGGTGACTGAAATGTTTTCTGGTGATTACTCTTACAGCTCTCTTTTGTAAAATAAAAACAGGCTTTGTAATTGTTTTGCACGCTTTTCCCCAAACCTCAATACAATAGATTAAATGTGGAACAATGATTGTGTTATACAACATATACAGAGCTTTATCAATTAAAAAATCCCTGACTTTATATACAGGTACATGAACACACAGCATGACAATCACAAACACCTGGACAACAAAATGGAGGAGATAAGCAAGACAATTAACAGAGAGACCAGGGAGTGTAGGGATGGGGACCCATCACCTGAGAGCAACATGCTTACAACTGTTATCTTGAAGTTCTAGGGTGTAGAGAGCCACAGAAACGGTTATGGTAGGCCGGATTTGGCCCACGGGCCTTGAGTTTGACACATGCGATCTAGTGGTACTAAAAGTAACAAAAGAAGAAAAAAAAACAGCCAAATATGTCTGCAGTTTAGCTAACAGACTTTGGAATGGGTACATTTTGTCCTTGTGAAACCTGTTGAAGAGAACCAAACTAAATACTCTGAAACTCAAACAACTTACTGTATAACAGTTCATGCACCGCTAGTTGGCAGTGTAGTGCAAATATTGCATAACTTGCTGCTACCAATTGTTGAATTTAATTAGCGGATTAGAATTAGCTTCCCCTAATTTTCATAAGACATTAGTGCTTTTGAAATTGCGGACCTAAATAAATTAATTAGTGCTTTAGAAATAGCGGAACTAATTTTTGGATTAGCGTTGCCCACCACTGTCTATATCCCTGCAGGCGAAGAGTTTGAACATGCGACGCTTTTCTTCCTCCATCAGTCGAAGGTACATTGGGCAGGAAGAATGAGGCTCCACAGCCTGTTGAGCATGGGAGGCTCCAAGGCATCCCTCGCAAAGAGGGTGCAGGTAGGATGCCAAGATGTAGCCCAAGTCACAACCTGGGTAGCTCTTGAAAGTTTGTCTCGTAGACATCGTTGTAGTTTTTAGAAGTTCGTTCGTTAAAAGTGGGAGCAGAACCATGGTCCACGGGCGCTATTATAGCAGACCGGGGCGGGGCCCACAGCAGGTGGGCGTGGACTAGAAGTCTTCGGTGTTGGCACGAAGCGTGAGGAATAAACCCAATAGGTGTAGCTTTAAAGGGCGGAGCTTACACGAAATAGAACACAAACCCTATGAAGACAGAAACAGAGGACAAGGAGAAAGCAAGGCATAATGCACAACACCACATGGGGCTAGACACCAGGGGACAAAAACCACAACCCCCACACTTTAATGCTGATGAGGGAAGTCCCTCAGATTAATAAAAATATTAGGCACTATGGGCATGTGCATGCATGAAATTATGTCACATGTAATTAGTTATTTAAAGGCTGTGAAAGCGTTCCAATGGATCATTTCGCATCTGGACTCGAAGCAATGTGGACTGATTCTACTCTGAGTAAAGACTCAGTGAAAAATTACTCGAGATGTTCTTTGGCTGGAATCTTTTCTTGTAGAGGGAGCCTGAGGAAGATTTTGAGGCTAACGGACCCTCTGGAGGTCAGACAACTTTCAACTTCATTTACATTTGTTACGGAGAAATGCATGAGTATAACATCCTGCTTAGACATGAAAAGACAATCTTTAAAAGACGCTAAATGGTGAAACAAATTGGGCGACACTTTTAATTTCAAGGTGAAAATTTACATTGTCATTCAAGCTTGTTAGAAAAACCGTTTAGAAACAGATTTTTTTTTTCACAATTGTTGTGTCTTAAATTAGTTTGCAATAAAAAAATCACAATTCTCCTGGGAAAAGTGTAAAATGTAATAACGGTTGACAGGAAATCCAAACACAACTTGTTTTGTTTTCAAAGCTTCATGTTTTAACATTTGGCGTCGAAATTAGTAAAAAAATTAAAATAAATGAAATAAAGGTGACAGTGCCAAAACTCATAAAATGCTAAACATGTTTTTATGTTACTATGATAGAGATGATGGAATTTTAGACTCCGGACGTAAGAACATCAGACAGCATCTATACAGGTGCTTTAGCAGAATTATGTCATTATATAGCATAGTACTGGAGTTTTGTAGCTAGCTAGCTACAAGACATTCTGTGGTGCATTTTCCTAAGTTTCTGTAGTTATTTAATATGGTGTAGCCATTTGTCACTTTATCCATGCTGCTGATTTATTGCCTTTAAACTACTGTATTCATACCCATCTACTCACAACAGACTCATGTTCAGGCTGCTGTTTAATACACCGTATAATATTACATTATTATTGTTTAGCATATAGGTGAGTGGTGGCACAGAGGTTAGAGAAGGTGGGCCTGTGATTGGAAGATCGCCGGCCCAAGCCCCGGTACCGACAACATAAAAAATGTGGGTAGGGTAGGTGAAGCACCCACACCTGCCCCCACCCTCATTCGCCTCACTCTGGACCCCTGGGCAAGGCCTTTAACCCCCACCACCTGCTCCTCCGGGTGTCCTAGATAGCAGCTCTCTGCTCCACACAGAGAGCTGTGGTAGCTTGGTGGTCTGTGGTTGTGTCAGGAAGGACATCTGGTGTAAAAATAATTGCCAAGTCTTCGTGTGACTTAGTTCGCTGTGGCGACCCCTAACGCAGGGAGCAACCGAAAGAAAATATATGTATATATATATTCCATCCATCCATCCATCCATTTTCTTCCGCTTATCCGGGGTCGGGTCGCGGGGGTAGCAGCCTAAGTAGGGAGGCCCAGACTTCCCTCTCCCCAGCCACTTGGAGCAGCTCCTCTGGGGGAATCCCAAGGCGTTCCCAGGCCAGCCGAGAAACATAGTCCCTCCAGCGTGTCCTGGGTCTTCCTCTGGGTCTCCTCCCGGTGGGACATGCCCGGAACACCTCACCAGGGAGGCGTCCAGGAGGCATCCTAACCAGATGCCCGAGCCACCTCAACT